>ML293654.1:11252-25673 GCA_005239495.1 Nicotiana undulata | reverse complement strand
TTGGTAAAGATCTGCTTAGCGTGTGCTTTCTCGGGTGCTACTTAGAATAGAGATAGTCAGACTTTAACTTGAGAATGTTATAACGCTGTGAAATAAGGACATTCTGATCGACCCGATTGGTTTTCGCTCTAGTTTGGCAGAAAGGTGAAAAGCACTAATAGTTGGTTTTGGGCCAAACACCTAATAATACACATATTTTTCCAAAATAAATTTGAAAAATATATTTTGAAAACGTATGTCCAAACACATTTTCATCTTCAAGCCAAACTTTATCCAAAATAGATTTTTCAAAATAAATTTGAGAATCTATGACCATACGCTAGCTTAGTAGAGAATGATGGAGGGACGGGCTCCAAATCAACATTTTGAACCGTGCACCATTGATATCGGAGACTTCTCAATATATATGTGTCTGTGTGTGACAAAGACAGTCATCTTTCAAAACTACATATGTATTTGTGTTAAAATTGTACCTACACCTTAAAAATGAAAGTCAGCGGAGAATAGACGAAAAGAAAAGGGATTTACAAATTGTTACAATACTTATGACAATGATATTCGATGATGTTAGCTTGTGGTTAGAGTGTCTGTTTTGAGGGTAGTTATGAGCTGTGGGCCTCTTCGTCTCAACATCAATACCCAAATCCTCCTCCATTTCATTTTCTTTTTTAGACTAAGAAAAGAAATTGCTAACAAGAGAGGGTATCATCGAATTGACCAATAATGTATTGATGTTTTTCCTTGTCCTCTACTTAACAACTGCTATTTATTCCGGTGCAAAATAAATGATTTTTTTTTATGTTTCACACATATTAAGAAATTTACCTTTTAATATTAATTATTGACCATATTAACCTTTACTATTCGACATAAATATTCCTAACACATATTACAATACTATTTACTCCAAGGGCAATGTAGGAAAAAAAAAATTAATTCATGTTCGAAATCTGAAAAAATCACTTATTTTAGACCACAAGAAAAAAGCCAAAAACTTACTTATTTTGGACCGGAGAGAGTATTATTTAACAGTCCCTTTTTTCTTTTTAACATTTATTCGTTTTTAACTATTTCAATTTCGTGTTTTAGCTTTCTTTTTCCTTTATTCATTATTCTTTTTCAGCACACTATAATCTTTGCAAATCCTATGACCAGTGATATAATAATTTTTTTTAGTACAGGTATTTGTGTCAATGTGTGCACCTATCAACTATTCATCACTACGTAACTATCAAATTTTATCTTATCAAAAATAATAATAAAAATTCACTATGTAACTATTGCCTTGCACCAGCACAAGTAGAAATGAAAAGATCAAGAAAGCCCAAACACGATATTGAAAAACTTATGATAAATGGATCACTATTATAATTTTTTTGATAATTATAATAATTTGCGTACACCTGGATTATTTCACACTAGCAATGAATCAAATACCTATGTATACCGTCTAGGCAGATGGCAGGAAAAGATCGATAAGTTTGGAACTATATATGGACTTATATTATAATCTATAAGTCATACCTTTTCAGTCTATATGAATCCCAGTAGTAATAGTGAATGTAGAAGAAAAAAATCAGTTTCTTTTCATAAAATTACTTCTCCCTAGGAATATCAAGTAAGGATAAGGTTATTGATTAAGTTTGTAGTTTAGTCAGGTTTTGGGATACTAGCTATATAGTGGCTGGTAGTAGGCCATAATTCTTGATTTGGAAGAAGTAGAACCATGTGCATTTGTCATATGCATTATCTAAAAACTCATTTTCCTGCTGGTAGTTACCCAAACAAGCAATCTATCTATCTTTCTAAATTTCTTCCCATTTCTATCACAATCTTCTTATATCAATACAAACATATGCCAGTAAATGTCTGCTGCTAGCCGTGGCCAAGAATGGATATATAGAGATTGTGCTGTCCATTAATCTCAACTAGTTGCCCGCAGAGACAAGCTAGAATTTCAGCTTTTTGGGTTCTCGATTTTGGAACGACGACGTCAAAATACTAACAAATGGGTTCTGAATTTAATATTCGTTCATATTTGATAAATTTCTTAACATAAATATTGTTTAAGCAAAAGTTACCAAGTTCGACCGAATCCGTAGTCGGGCTTCTAGCTTCGCCCCTGTTTGCCAGAATACTTATGCTATATTCACGTTGGCGCATTTTACACAATATCTCCATATTTACTGGTTGGAGAATTCTGTAATCTTTCTTCCTTTTTTAATTTGGTTTATTGCCCTTATTATGCAAACATATTGAGTTGCAGGTATAAATGATATATCCTACTTCAAGCCTTTTCTTCTGCGGAACCAACTTGTTACGTGTTGACTTTAATACTTTAGCTTAATTCCAAAATGATTAAGTCCCCTAACATTAATAACTTTTAGACAATTTGTGAATATTTGAGAAAAGATAGCTTTCTAGAGCCTATGCGTGTAAATATCTCACATATAGGACAAGTCACTTTCAGTTGCTAGTTGGAGTCCCACATTATAAAATTCTTACATAATTAAAATTCTTAAATAATTAAAGAGAGAAGAGCTTGTAGGTTGGGTGAAAATTATTGTGGAGACGTTCACATGTGTCTGTGGGATTTATAGAACAAAGACAAATGTGGCCGTTTATGCTTTTTTCATGCATGTGGACTTTATCAAGGAATATTAACGCTTGTTATGTTTGGTAATAGTTCTCTTATTGTATCAATAACAGTGGCGGAGCCATCTTATAGTAAGGAGTGTCAAACGACATCCTTTTGCGGGATAAATAAAGTGTGTAAGTAAATAAAAAGAAAATTTTATATGTATATATACTATGTATTGACTTCCCTTAATTTTATGTTATGTTTACTTTTATATATTTTGATACCCTTTAATGAAAATTCTAACTCCGCCACTAATCAATAAATCCATCAATGCATCAAATTCGATGGGTTTCTGATTATATTGATCATTTGTCTCCTATCAACCCTACTCAAGTCTAATTATTCCAATACAAATAGTAATAATTAAGAATTTTTGAAAACAATTCTCTAAATCTTATCTTATTCATATGTGAATATACAAGTAGCTATCGGAAACTAAAATTTTAAGCTAGCGTTTGATCATATATTTTTAAATTTGTTTTAAAAAATTTGAATTGGGTGAAGTTTGATTTGAAAATAAAAATATGTTTGAACATAAGTTTACAAAACGTATTTCACTTGTTCTTGAAAAAACATGAAATGTGACTTATACTCATAAGTTTTTAAACTATCAAAAATACTCAACAACTCTAAAAAATTCATACAAAACAAGTGAAACAAATCTGAAGAAAATTTATACAAACATTAGCAAATTACCTTCAAATTTTGTTTTTGCGGTGGATTGCCACCGATTGACACAACAACTTTCACGAAGATTTTCTTCTGTTTATTGAGAAGGACAAAGCCGCATGAATTTAATGAGGGAAAAATAGGTAGATATGGATTAGTTGGGTCATAATAACAAAAAGTAGTTTTTTTTTATAATATATAAAAGTTTAGGGCAATTTTTGAAATATTTTTTAAAAAACTAAACGATTATATTTTGGGCCAAAAACGGTTTTTGAGCTAATTTTGGAATTTGAAAATTTGCCAAATTAGGGATAAATTCTATAAACAAATATGTATTTGCCAATTTTTTTTTTGTTGATAAAACCTATGACCAAACGTGAGCTAAGTATTTCGAAACAATTTTTCTCAAGCGATTTTAGGTTTACCACATTTTGTATTTATTATCATCCTAAGTCAACATAGTTTTATATCTCTCGATATCGGCATATGGAGGCCTACGTATGGCATGACCACGACGCTATATAGAGTGATTGTTTAACTTCTCTATATGTGCTAAACTTGAAAACAAAAGAAGAAGAGAGAAAGAGAGAAAGCACATGGTGTATGACAGTAAAATATGTTCATATTTAATGATCGCATGAGAAAACGACACGTGGAACCAAAGACAAAAGATAGCCAAATTCGAAGGTAATGATTTCGCTTGTCATTAGAGAGAATGATAGTCATAAAGACAAAACAAATAGCGTCATCCGGTAACATTCAATGAAGAATATTCTACATCATTAAGTGCATGATCTGTTAAGAGAATATGGTATTCATTGCCCACCGTTACATATTCTTCAGGCACTCATAATTGTCATTAAAGAGGAGCTTAATCCTAGGACCTTGTTCCCTAGGTGTAGCTATAAATAGTGAGCTCTAGCATCATTGTAAGTACATGAATTTTTTAACAAGCATATACTATACTTCGTCAAAAAGCTCAAATAACATTTTACTTTCTTGCTTATTTACATAGTTCTTATTGCTTCCGGTAGCTCTGCGCTCGGAACCAAGATATCTGCCATTTATTTCAATTTTAAGGCTAATTAAGAGCTTACATTTCTGTCTAATTTATATGTCATTTTTGGGTAAAATTAATTCATTCGTCTATAAATCACATATAAATTTAACTGTATAATTTTACGGGTAAATAATTTGGCACTCACCGTGGGAAATAGACAATTGTGTAATTGAATTGATCATTGCATCTATTACTAACTTGTTTGATTTTGTGACCTTAGGAAAAATCATTAAAAATTGAAGATAATGGTGTTAAAAACACACACAACGTTGAGGCCCAAGGAAATCTGCCTCAACACGAAGATTCTATCAACGATACTCGCAACGAGGGGAATAAGGCCACACCGCTCCATGACGGCCGATATCCGCGACATGTTCGGGAGGCGACTCCTGATGATGCTTAAGAAGAGCACATCGTCGAAGCAGTCAGGGTCTTGCATGAGCAACAAAAGGACATTATAGGCCATCTCACACGACATGATAAGGTCATGACGGAACCGAAGCAGGCGTTATCAGGTGCTTCCAACAACGTGAATGGACGAGCTCCAGTTCTTTCCGGTGCTCCCGTAAATCAAACAATGTAGAGGGTCGACAATAACACCCCGAGGGCCGAGGTCGGCTCTGATGAGGCTGGAGGAGCGGATCCGATCACAGTAACGAGGGTGATCCCTTTAAAATCAAACTCATGCGGTTTATGAGGGAAGTAAATGCCCTAATGGATCAAATTCCAGTGCACCACCAGTGCTGAAAGGACCCGACTCAAAAAAGTACACACAATTGCCATACAAACCAAGTGCGACACTAGAACTGATCCCGAAGTGGTTTAAATTCCAGACGTGCCGAAGTATGATGAGAATTCAGATCCACAGGAGCATATCACCACCTATACAACAACGGTGAAGGGGAACAATTTAGCTCCCCACGAGATTGAGTCAGTTTTGCTGAAGAAATTCGAGGAGACTCTTACGAAGGGAGCCTGACATTGTATTCGCTTTTGCCCAAGAATTCCATAGACTCCTTTGAGATGCTTGCAGACTCTTTCATCAAGGCATGCCGGGCAAGAAAGGTACAGGTCCGAAAGGCCAATATATTCAAGATTGAGCAAGGAGAGTCGAAGTTTGTTGCGGGAGTTTGCAACCAGATTCCGAAAGGAAAGGATGTTA
The DNA here is from genome assembly GCA_005239495.1 of Nicotiana undulata. Taxonomy (NCBI): domain Eukaryota; kingdom Viridiplantae; phylum Streptophyta; class Magnoliopsida; order Solanales; family Solanaceae; genus Nicotiana; species Nicotiana undulata. Next base: position 20,141 of record ML293654.1, on the reverse strand, counting down.
CTACTGGCTGTTCTAAACGGATGGCGGTCGAAGCATTCATAAAAGGTTTGAATCTGAGATGTTCCGACGCTTCCCGAAGGTTGAAAGAAAGTTTGCTCGAGTTCCATGCAACAACTTGGGCGAATGTTCAAAATCGGTATGAGTCAAAGATAAGGATTGAGAATGATCAGCTCGGTTTGCCGGCGTCGAGACATGAGAACAATAAAGAGAAATCAAAAGACAATTTTGATACAGATCGACTTCCTTCGAGGAGTCGGTTTTAGCCCTATGTATGGGCCGAAGTATGTGATAGAGGTTTCCATCGGCAGATAGATTCGCTACCGATAGGAGAGCTGATCGTCGCCGAAACAACAAGTCATTACATGATAAGGAAACGTCGGTTTCTTGAGATTATTCCTACCCCTGGCTTTTCGAATACAACTTCAATGTCAGCGTAGTGGAGGTGGTCTCGGCTATGAGGCACATTAAATAAGCACGATTCCTGAAGCCAAAGGGATCCGATACCAACCAGAGAGATCCTAATTTGTGGTGAAAATACCATGAGACAAACATTCACCGGACTAGGGACTGTCGACATCTGCACGAAAAGGTGGCGACATTGCTGAAAAATGGCCATCTTAGAGAATTTTTAAGTGTCCGTGCTAAAAACAACTGCGGTCGCAATCGTGATAACGCGGAGCCTTTGAAAGCAGGAGAAGATCTCCCGCGACTGAATTAACATGATTTTTGAAAGGAACGAGATTAATGAGGTTATTTTCTTGGTGACAAAAAAGATGATGGTGTCAGTAACCCACAGTAGGATAGTCCGGGAAGTCGCTGAAGATGACATTACTTTCACGGAGGAAGGCTTATATGGAATGCTGCAACCGCATAATGATGCCCTAGTAATCTCCCTAAATGTCTTAAATTTTAAAATTAAACGTGTTTTGGTAGATCCAGGAAGTTCGGCTAACATTATACAATGGAGGGTGTTGGAGCAATCCAAGCTCACTAGAAGCATCTATCCGGCTTCAAAGCTCCTCGCCAGGTTCAACCTAGCAAGTGTGAAAACCCGAGGAGAGATCCTACTGCCTACAAATGCTGAAAGGGTAATGAAGACAACTCTTTTCGAGGTGGTGGACGATGATATGGGTTACAACATCATCCTGGGGAGACCATGGTTGCACGAGATGAAAGTTGTGCCATCGACATATCACAAGTTGCTGAAATTCCCAATTCTTGAAGGGATTAATCAAATCAGAGGCGGCCAACCAGTAGCGAGAGAAATGAATGCAATTTCAGTTTCCAGTAGCAAAGGGAAGTAGCATGTGGCATAACAATTACAAGAACCGTCGCTTGTTCCCAAGCCGAGCGAAGTCAACCAGGGGGAAGAGTCACCGGAATCCTATCAGGTGCCAAGGTATATCCAGGTACCAGAAGAGACTGACGTAACAAAGTCCACACCTAAAGAACTTGAGCAAGTCGTATTATTCGAAAAGTTTTGAAGAGGAAGTTCCACTTAGGGACAGGGCTGCACCCCGAACTCAGATATGGATTTATTGAGTTCCTTAAATGTTATGTCGATTATTTTGCATGGTCGCATGCGGATATGACATGTATCCCGCTAGAAGTGGCCGTACACACACTAAGCTTGGATCCCAGCATCCCTCTGGTAAGACAAAAAAATGTCCAATTGCCAAGGTCAGAAACAAACTTATCAAAGAAGAGGAAAATCGCTTTCTTGATACCGGTTCAATTCAAGAGGTAAAATATCCTGACTGGATAGATAACGTAGTAGTAGTTTCAAAGAAGAACAATAAATTTCGCATGTGCATAGATTATAATGATTAAAATAAGGCATACCCGAAAGACTCGTTCCCATTGCCAAACATTGACCAAATGATTGATGTAACGACCGGACATGAGTTAATGAGTTTCCTCGATGATTATTCCAGGTATAACCAAATCAAAATGAACCCAGCGGATCAGGAAAAAACTTCGTTTATCAAGAATTTCGGCACATATTATTACAATGTGATGCCCTTAGGGATAAAGAATGCCGATTCCACTTACCAACAACCCGTGAACAACATTTTTGAAAAGCATATAGGGAAAATCATAGATGTTTACATAGATGATATGTTTGTTATGTCTTTGAACGCTGGTAATCATCTCAAACACTTGCAAGAAACTTTTGACATCTTAAGGAAGCATAACATGAAGCTTAACCCCGAGAAGTGTGCGTTCGGGGTAAGCTCTGGTAAGTTCGTGGGATTCTTGGCGTCACAGAGAGGGATCGAGGTTAACGCTAATAAAATCAAAGCCATCAAATACATCTCGGATCAGCTATCAAGTGTGAAGGAGGTTCAAAGATTAACAAGGAGACTGACCGCTTTGAGCAGATTCATTTCTCGATCTTCAAAAAAATGTCATCATTTCTTTGCACTTCTCAAAGAGAAGAATAACTCTGAATGGACACCGAAATTCCAGCAGTCTTTGAAGGATCTGAAAAGGTATTTGTCAAGTCCTCTATTACTGTCAAAACCGGAGGAAGGCGAACAACTACTGATATACTTAGCGGTCTTAGAGGTTGCAGTAAGTGTTGTTTTAGTCTGTGAGGATGAAGATACGCAATTTCCTATTTGTTACGTTAGTAAAATTTTAACGAGAGCAGAAACTCGTTACCTACATCTTAAAAAAATTGGCCTTAGCCCTCAAAGCCGCCGCTCGAAAGCTAAGGCCTTATTTCCAATGTCACTGATAGTTGTGGTGACCACTTTTTCCCTACGGAATATCCTTCATAAGCTTGAACTCTCAGGTAGGCTAGCCAAATGGGTTGTTGAAATGAGCGAATTTTACATAGAATATAAACCTAAGAATGCAATTAAGTCACATGTTTTGGCTGACTTTGTGGCCGATTTCAGTCCAGGAGTTTTACCTCTGTCTACCAAAGAAGAAGTAATGGTGTCGGAATCAACATCAGGAGTTTGGACCTTGTTCACGGATGGAGCTTCCAATGTGAAAGGCTCCGGGTTCGGTATAGTATTAACCACGCCTTTGGGAGACACCCTAAGGAAGGCCATAAGAATTGTTCCTCTGACTAACTTAAAGCGGAGTACGAAGCTTTGAATGTAAGGCTCGAATTGGCACGGGGGCTGGACTCCGAGGTCATAAAAATTGAATGCGACTTCCATTTGGTAGTAAATCAGGTTTAAGGGATCTTCAAAGCCAAGGAGGAACACATGCAACAATATGTAATAAAGGTTCAGGCTTTGCTCGCTCGGTTATAGGAGTGGTCAATCACGTATATCCCGAGAGAAGAAAATGTAGAAGCGGATGCACTAGCTAACCTTGGCTCTTCAACGGAAGTGAAAGGATCAGACTCTGGTATGGTCATACAACTTATGCACTCAGTACTAGACACACATAGTTATTACAAGGTAAACACGACTAATTTGGTCTAGGACTATTAAAACAAAATTATTGACTACCTCGAACACGGAAATTGCTTGAAGATCCTAAGGCGTCTTTGGCATTGTGCTCTAAAGCAGCTCGATATAGCTTTAAGGGGGTCAATTATACAAACAATATTTCCAAGGCCCGTCGGCCCGATGCTTAGGATCCTCTGAAGCTATTTATGTTATGCGAGAAGTACACGAATGGATCTGTGGGAATCATTCAGGCGCAGATTTCTTAGTACTAAAATTAATAAGGGAAAGATACTATTGGACCCAAATGGGATAAGACGCCAAAACTTATGTTAAAAAATGCGATAAATGTCACTGTTAAGCACTGTTGCTACATCAACCAGCAGAGCCATTACACTCAATTCTATCACCATGGCCGTTCATGAAGTGGAGAATGGATATCGTCGGACCACTATCACCGGCCCTGGTAAGGTAAGATTTCTTTTGATTTTAACTGGCTATTTTTCTAAGTGGGTTGAAGCAGGTCCTTATCAGAAGATCGGCGAACGTGGAGTGGTAGATTTCTTGTGGGAGAACATTATTTGCAGATTCAGAATACCAAACGAGATAGAGTGTGATAACGGACCACAATTTCTAGGCGCAAAAGTTGTAAAATTCCTTGAAGACTTGAAAATGAATTGGATCATATCATCACCCTATCATCCGAGCGCAAACGATCAAGCAGAATCAATGAACAAGGCGATTTTACAAAATCTCAAAAAGATATTAGAAACATCTAAAGGATAATGGCCCGAAGAGCTGCTAGGTGTACTATGGGCATACAACAACCAAATCAAACATGGGGGATACTCCTTTTCCCCCCTTGTGTATAGGGTTGAAGCCCTGATCTCAGTGGAAGTAGTTGAACCTACCCTGATGTATTTCTGGTCAAATGAAGAAGCAAACAATGAAGTAATGTTAGTCAATTTGGAGATGCTCAACGAACACAGGGACTTGGCACATATAAGGATGGCAACCCAAAAATAGAGAATAGAGAGATATTATAATCGAAGGGTCAACCTCTGATATTTCAAAGTAGGAGACTTGGTTTTGAGAAAAGTAACTTCGAACACCCGGGAGCTTAATGCTGGGAAACTAGGTCCAACATGGAAGGCGTGTACCGGGTTTCAACTGTCACGGAGAAAGGGTCATACGAGTTAGAGAATCAAGATGGAGAAAAGTTTTCGAGCAACTGGAACGTGGCACACCTCAAGATATACTATTGTTAATCAACATCACATGTACTGAAAGTATGTGTTGCACTCTTTTTTCCTTCGACCGGCTTTTGTCCTAATTAGAGTTTTCTGGCAAGGGTTTTAACGAGGCAGCAACGAAAAGCATACTACGAAGGAAGATTCAGAAATAAGACCTTTAAATGACAAGGCACACGAGCAAAGAACCACTACGGAGCGGTTTGATAGTCTTTTGCACGATAGCAGGGTTCCTACCGGGAAGTTAAGTTTGCTGTCGAACAGAGATTACCCGACCGTTCACAAGTGCAAGCCACTAGGGGATTGTTAGATAATCTTTGGCTCAATAGCTGTAAGGCCCCATAATATTCACCTAATATCCGAGGTTTCGTGCTGCTGCGGTAGGCTAATGTATTTGAGGATTGTAGCTAGGGGTAGTGCACGGAGTTCGGAGGGGCCAGTCATTTTTATGTTCCGAAGGGTCACCAGAGTTCAGAGGCTTCTCCAGATGTTATCATAGGTATATTGACTGTCTAATCTCATGATGTGTATGCACTTATTGATCCCGGTTCCACTTTGTCCTATATCACTCCTTATGTTGCTGTGGAATTTAGGATAGAACTGGAATAGCTTCATGAGCCGTTCTTTGTATCTACTCCGGTTGGTGAGTCTATTATGGCTGCGTGGGTTTATAGGGATTGTGTTGTCACTGTGAGGTCGGGATACCATGACTGATATCATTGAGTTGGAGATGGTTGATTCTGATGTAATAATGGGGATGGACTGGCTTTATTCATGTTTTTCCAAGCTTGATTGCCAAACCAGAACAGTTAGGTTCGATTTTCTAAATGAGTCTGTTATCGCATGGAAAGGGGATGATGTGGTGCTGAAGGGTAGGTTTATATCTTACCTTAAGGCCACAAAAATGATCAACAAGGGGTGTATTGACCATTTGGTCCGGTTACTGACACAGTTGCTGAGGCAACTACACTTGAGTCATACCAGTTATAAATAAATTTTTGGAGGTCTTTCCGTGTGAGCTCCCTGGGATCCCACCAGACAGCGAGATTGATTTTGGGATTGATGTGATGCCAAGCACGCATCCTATATCTATTCCACCCTACAGAATGGCACCGATAAAATTAAAGAAGCTAAAGGAACAATTGAAGGATTTTTTAGAGAAGGGCTTCAACCACCCGAGTGTGTCGCGTTGGGGAGCACCGATCCTCTTTGTAAGGAAGAAGGATGGGTCACTAAGAGTGTGTATTGACTATCAGCAACTCAACAAGGTTACGATCAAGAATAGGTAACCACTGCCAAGGATAGAAGACTTGTTTAACCATCTGCAGGGTGCCAAGTAATTCTCCAAAATTGATTATAGATCCGGATAACACCAATTGAAGATCAGGGAACATGATATTCCTAAAATAGCTTTCAGGACCCGATATGGACACTTCAAATTTCTGTTAATGTCCTTTGGCTAACAAATGCCCCGGTAGCTTTCACGTATCTTATGAATTGAGTCTTCAAGCCTTTTTTTGAATCTTTTGTGATAGTGTTCATTGACTTTATTCTTGTATATTCACGAAGCCGAGAGGACCATGACGATCATCTCAGGGTAGTTCTGCAGAATCTATATCAACACAAGTTGTATGCGAAGTTTTTGAAGAGTGAATTTTGGCTTGAATCTATCACATTCTTGGGTCATGTCGTCTACAGAGAGGAAATTAAGGTTGATCCACAGAAGAGAACAACTGTGAATAATTGGCCAAGGCCTACAACACCAACAAAGATTCACAGTTTCTTGGTCTTAGCTGGGTATTACATAAAGTTTGTGGAGGGTTTCTCTACTCTTTCCTTCCCGTTGACTAAATTGACGTAGAAAGCAGTTAAGTTCCGATGGTCAGATGCTTTTCAAAAGAGCTTCCAAAAGTTGAAATCAAGATTGACTATGACACCAGTGTTGACCTTACTAGTTATACGGATGGATTTGTAGTATATTATGATGATTCGAGAACTGGACTAGGGTGTGTATTGATGCAACATGGCAAGGTGATCGTTTATGCTTCTAGACAACTTAAGAATCATGAGAAGAACTTCCTAACACATGACTTAGAGCTCGCGGTGGTGGTATTTGCATTAAAGATTTGACGTCATTATTTGTATGGGGTCCATGTGGATATATTCACGGAACGTAAGAGCCATCAATATATCTTCAAACCGAAGGAATTGAATCTGAGGCAGAGAAGATGGCATGATCTACTCAAGGACTACGACATCGATATTCTTCATCATCCGGGAAAGGCTAATGTTGTGGCGGATGCTCTTAGCCGGAAGTCTATGTGTAGTTTGGCTCACTTGGAGGCATATCAAAGGCCATTGGACAAGGAGGTTCATCGATTGGCTAGTTTGGGAGTTCGTCTTGCGGATTCTAGTGAAGGAGGTCTGGTTGTGAAAAATAGGGATGAATCATTGCTTGTTTTCGAAATCAAGGAGAAGAAATATGATGATTCATTGTTGGTACAGTTGAAGGAGGGTATTCACAAACATAAGACCATGTCTTTTTCACTTGGCATGGTGATGGTACACTAAGGTACCAAAGGTGATTACGTGTTCCTAATGTAGATGGTCTCCGAGAAAGAATCATGGTCGAGGCTCACACTTCCAGGTATTTTGTTCACCCAGGCTCTACGAAGATGTACCATGATCTTATGAAAGTCTACCGGTGGAATGACATGAAGAGGAATGTAGCGGACTTTGTGGCAAGAAGTCCAAATTGTCAACAAGTAAAGGCCGAACATCAAAGGCTCGGTGGGTTGGCACAAAACATAGAAATTCTAATGTGGAAATGGGAGATGATTAATATGGACTTTGTGCTGGGAACACTTCGCACGCCTCGCAAGTTCGACTCGATTTGGGTGATTGTGGATAGGCTCACGAAATCAACACACTTCTTACCTGTTAAGGCTACTGACACGGTGAAACAATATGCTCAGTTGTATATCAAGGAAATAGCTATGCTGAATGGCACTATAGTTCTTATTATTTTCGATTGAGGGGCACAATTCAGAACTAATTTTTGGAAGAAATTTCAGCAACGATTGGTTACCCAGGTGAATCTTAGTACAACTTTTCATCCACAGACCGACTGGTAAGCAGAGCCGACCATTCAAATGCTTGAGGATATGTTGCGCGCTTGTGTTCTTGACTTCAAGGGTAGCTGGGATGATTATTTTCCACTCATAGAATTTTCCTACAAAAACAGTTATCATGCTAGCATTCAGATGGAACCGTATGAGGCTTTATATGGCAGAAGATGTAGATCTCCTATTGGGTGGTTCGAGATTGGGGAAGCGGAGTTTATAAGGACAGATTTCGTGCATCAGGCTATGGAGAAGGTTAAGATCATTAAGGAACATTTGAAAACTACCCAGAGTCGTTAGAGGTCCTATTCAGATGTATGTCGTAGGGATTTAGAGTTCCAAGAGGATGAATGGGCACTCTTGAAGGTTTCCCCCATGAAGGGTATAATGCGGTTTGGTAAGAAAGAAAAATTGAGTCCGAGGTATGTCGGACTATACAGAATCATTTGGAAAATTGGTCAGGTGGCTTACAGTATTGAACCACCTCCAGAGATGTCTTTAATGCACCCGGTGTTTCATGTATCCATGTTGAAGAAGGTGGTTGGAGATCCGTCGCTTATTGTTCCAGTTGAGACTATAGAGGTTAATGAGGAATTGACTTATGAAGAGATTCCAGTTACCATTATTGATAGATAAGATCCAAAGCTGAGAAATAAAGAGATTGCCTCCGTGAAAGTGTTATGGCGAAACCAACAGGTCGAAGAGGCCACCTGGGAAGCCGAGGATGAGATGAAGAAGAAGTATCCTCATTTGTTTGAATAGAAACGTAGTTGTGTCCATGATGTTAAAAACTAACTTTCTAAAAATTATGTTTCGAACGTACAATCTATATTAAGGATACTCCTTCTTGGTAATGTAATGTTTATGGCATTATGGCCAGTGTTGTTTCCATGTTGTTTTACATCGTTATGTTATGATTATTCTATCAGGACTGGCTTTGGGATTCTCTAGCAGGTGGATAGGCCTATTTATAGGGGAGAATCTGGCAAAAGTTTTGGAAATTTAGGTAGTCGGTCAAAATTTGGAACTGCTGGTGTGTGAAGTAACAACTGGATCACATTGGATGCTAATGGCGGGTCTTGACCCTCATTCAAGGATGAATTTTCCCGG
>ML293654.1:0-11117 GCA_005239495.1 Nicotiana undulata | reverse complement strand
GGGGGGGGGGGGGGGGGGGGGAGGATGTAAGGCGCCGTAAAATTTCACCTAAAATCTAGGGTTTTGTGGTGACGAGGTAGAGTAATGCATTTGAGGGTTGTAGAAAAACTTTTTGGGTTGAGCAGAGCGTTAGGGAGCTTAAGAAAAATTATTGCAGAACGAAGCATGTTTGCGGTTCATTATGTGATCGCAGAACTGATCATGGACCGCAAATCTACTACAGAGTGAAGCATAGAAATGGGCCAATTGTGAAGGTTGATTTGAGGTCAACTATGCGATCACATAATTGTTTCACGGGCAGCGCATCCATCGTAGAAACAACATAAAATTTTCGGATGGAGTTTTTGCAGCCACAGAATGGACCTGGCTGGAGACCTGGCACATTTGTCGTATAACTAACACAATTGTTATACGGGCCGCTGGCCTGGCTGTAGGATAGACTAGACCAACCCAGTTTTGGGGACTGTTTCTGCAGTCCATTTTGCGGGCTGCAGGCCTGATCTATGGTGCACTCTGTGACCGCAAAGTTGAGTTCGGAGGGCCAATTTATGGTTTAAAAACCCGACCCCATTTTTATTAAATAACCTTATGGGTCATTTTAGAAGGTTTGTACTGATATTTTAGAGAGAGAAAAGTGGTCTAGAGTGAGAATAAGAATTTTTAAGCTATTTGTTCATCAATCTTTGCTCAAGTCCGGAAGAATTCACAAGGATAATTCACAAGGCCTTCATCAAAGAGGTAAGATTCTATCCCTAGCTTTCAATTTTGAAATTTGGGTTGGGAATAGGTAATGAGGAAGAAGGTTTTGAGAATAATAGGTGTCATTTATGCATGCATGTACTAATAAAGGTGGTAGGAAGGTTGTGAAGTATTTTTGGGTGGCCAATTAAAGTGGGGATTGGTTGTGGGGTAAATGAATCCACCATAGGAGGACCTTGAAATCTTAATGCACGCCTAGTGCTTGATAAAATGCTCAAATGAGCTGAAACCCTGAGTATCTTCCCAATTATGGTTCAAATTTGTCATGTTTCTAAAAGATTGAAGTCGCTAGTATTTTCGGAACATTGTAGTAATTTAAGGGAGCTCAAGCAAGGTATGTTGACTAAACTCCTCTTGTAGAATCAATTTACATGATGTCCTTGTAAGTTGCAATTATGATTGGCTTAATTTCTATTTCTCATGTTCTGAGTCCTCCCTAATAGATTTGATTATTCTAAAATAAGTGTTTTGTTGAAAGATGAATATACTCAAAATCTGTTCCAAATGTTCCTATCACATCATGATTCTCTCCGAGAATGTAATCTAGCTTGATCGATGTACCAAAGGTGTTGTGATTTAAAAAGTATATTTCAATTGCAAGTTGGTATCCCTATTTGTGGAAAATTCAATGTGCTTAAGACTCTTTTCGGTTCATATGTGTGCTTAAAATCTTGATTTGAAATCCTCTTATTGATGATAATTCATGGTAACTCTTGAAAGTTATACGGGCGGGTATGAAATTTGGTCGACGTGCCAAGAATGATATTACAATTGTGGCCACTAGTGCCAATGAAATGGAAAGACGTGTGAAAGATTATGAAATGAGTAAATCTTTTAAATAATAAATGCTTTGGGATAATCGTGATGTGATGAGATTGTTCCCCGGTGTTGATGTGATGAGATTGTTTCCCCTTATATGGGATGAGATTGATGTGTTGATATGTTTCCCCTTAAATGGGATGGGATTAATTCTAGCGAGATGTGATGTGATATCGACCCACACGTCATTGTGGTGAGACAGCTTGGTCGATCGGGTTGAGATCGGACGCCATGCCACACACTTGGTAGTATTGTGAGTGGATGTCTCGGGGTGAGATGGCTTATCCGATAGGGCTGATATCAGGCTCCTTGCTAAAAAAACGGTGGTGTATCGGTACTAAAGATCTCCCAACTTAAGAATATTTAAACTTACTTGAAATTTACTTTTCTCCTAACTTGACACCTTGATAGTGTTTGAGGCTTTTATTGATTTCATGTTTCCTCCTCCTTTTACCGTTACTCGTTCTATTGAGAGAGTGTTTAATTTTACATACTAGTACTATTCCATATGTACTAACACCCCCTTTTCTAGGGGGGCGCTCCATCTTTAATGGATGCAAGTGTTTCCGTAGAAGGCGGTATTGATCAGTGATATCAACGCACCCCTCTCCTCAACTGACTTGGTGAGCCTCATTTCATTTTGGGGTCTTGTATCTCTTATTCTCTATGTATATTGTTTTGAGGTATACCCGGAGCCTTATTGTCGGCACCATCGTGCTACTCTTTTGTATCTATTAGAGGCTTCGTAGACATAGCATGGGTGGTACCTTTGTTTGGGAAGTCAAATTAGAAATGTTGTATTTGTATCATATGTTTCCACTTTTAAACTATGAATGTGTAATGTAATATTTTGGGGAATCTTGAATTAAGTTCTATCGGTAATGAAATTTGGATTGTTCGTGTAACCTTCTCATTGTCTAATTAATGAAATATACCTTCTACTTATTCATGGGTGAGTCTGGGTAGAAGGCATTTTGCATGCTTGCTTGACCGGGTTATCTTGGTTGAGCGTCGGTCGCGCTCCCTGAGGTCAGGGCATGACATTAGCACAAATTCTTAAGGGAAAACGAAGTTTGTCATCGAGCTGAAGATTATTTAGTAATTCACTGGTGGAATCCTCGAAGGTGTAAAACTTCCAGTGTTCAAATTTGCATTCTTCGCATTAGAACACTAGAGGGAATGATATCAGGATATGGCAACAATGACTGCCACTTTGACCGGAATACAAAACCCGGAAAAACAGTTACATCATCGGGTCCGGGGACTGCGAGACTTGACCCATAGAAACAAGTAGTACAAGTTAGCCACAAGAAATAACAATTCTTTTTAGCACAACTAATGCCTATGTACTTTTAAAAATGGAGGGAATAATTAAAGTAAAGTCCTTTTGTTTCTGTCTTGTTTCTTGTCTGAACAATGAATTGATTTTATCATTTGAAAGTTAAACAAGTACTTCAAATGCTAGTGCCGTAATGAATGTGAGACGTCCTCTTTAAGAGCAACGTAAACATAAGAGGGCCCTCTCTTATAAAAACCCTCTCGATAAAGGGTTGATTTCAGAAGAATGTGTGCCTGAAATCCAAACATTTTCGAGAGAAAATACAATCAAAGCCTTGAATAATTAGACGCAAATAGTATACCCTGCGTAAATACTTAAACAAAAAAAGACGCAAAGATCAAACTTGCGCAAATATTTAAACGAAAATACGCATAAAGGGAAACTTATACTTGAACGAAAAAATATTTTATTTACAACAAATGTGCCAAGCACTACTAGAACAAAAATTTGAAAAAAAAAGCAAGAACAAAGTTGTTGCATCTTCAGAACCCAGAGGAAGAGAAGCATCTACGCCCCCAAAATATCAACTTATGGTTCCTCTTCAGTTCCCGAGAACTCAAAACTGGAACTAGAAGAATCAGTACCATCAGGCCAGGCTGGAAGACCTCTTTTTGCAACTAACTCTAGCTCACGAGCCGTAGCGATTTTGGCATCAAAGTCAATGACACCCGTTTAGGCCTCTTCCATGGTTTTCTCCTCAAGTTTTACATAGCATATGTTTATTCAACAATAAGGGAAGTCGCTCGCTGAAGTTCTCTTTTAAGATGGCCGACCTCAGTAGAGAGGTTGTCTCGCGCGAATCTTATGGATTGAAGGCTGGCATAAAAATCACGGAAAATGGAGGTGTAAATTTTATTATGCTCTAAGGTTTTCTTATGTTTCTCATCCAATTGGGCATATTTCGCCCCGGCAGAGCAAGATCTTCAGCTTTGGAGTTTAAGGCCGCCTCCAAGTTATTCAATCTTTTAGCGGAGGCAGTCTTACGATCAAATGCAGAACGAACGACATTGTGGACTTCAACCCATTTGGCCCTAGCCTCTTCAAATTGAGACCTTAACGAGGCAATCTCTTGGATAAGGATAAGGTTCACTATTTCTTTCTCTCTTTGCTGCAACCGAATCTCCAACTCAACAGCCTCGGCAACTCGAGCTTCCAATTATGTCGTGAACAACAATTTGGTCCTGCTCGGCCAAGAGTTGATCCCGCTTGGAGGTAAGTTCCTCCTTATCACGAAACATCCTTTGAAGGCCCTCATAAGCAAGGAAGTTGGCCTGCAAGACAAGAATACTAATTCAAAACCCTATCATAATGCAGAAAAAAGAAACAATAGTGAAAACAACGACTATACCATGACTGCATTGTGCATAACATTGTTCAACAAACACTCTTCCGAGAGAGTTTGTATTTTCTCCCAATCATTCCTTGAAGCCAACGGCTTCAGATAGTTAGAAAGCTCCACCAACCAGGACAACAAATGACATCCAGTGGAAACCGAGAGGGTGACACTCCTCCTCCTAGTGGATCCTAAGAGGGAGCAACATAATTTCTCCCCAAGTTCCTGTAAACTGGGGACTGGGGGAGAAGGACGTTCTCCTCTCAAGAAACCACTACCGGTGGAGATGATGTAGCAGTCTCTGGTGGCAAAGGAAGAGTTGGTGAAGAAGGAGATGAAGCTGATCGTTGAAGGATGAGAAGTAGTTGTGGCAAACACAATATTGTTTGATGGTTGTTTGTCGACCGAAGATGAAAGGGACCAGGTGCTCAACCTCATGGTACCGGTTACGACGACTGGGATTCATAAGCGGGAGTTGGCATTTCCCACCATCTCATACTCCCATAGGGTGCCGAGGCATCGTCCTCGGTTGGTGTAACTAACTCAACATATTGAGCAGTCAGTTGAGCCGAGGAAGGTCATCGTCTTTTATGTAGAGAATCCCCCTCCTCGCTAGCTTCTCCATCATCGTCAATCATCATGGTGACTATGGCTGGCTCGGTGGGGGGCTCATCACCACAACTTTCGGAGACAAAGACACTCTTTGATTTTTATTTTTCCCCTGGTTGCGGAGGAACGTCCTCTTTTCAGTTGCTTGTTCTTCGGCCCGGGACTCCGAGAAGAAGCACTTGCACGAGAAACAGGCTCAAAGACACCTGTTCATGTAAAGACCACCTGCAATAGCCTTACCGCATCAATATGATTAACTACAACGTCCTCCTCGTACACCTGAATTCAACAATAAAGAAAGGTTAATCAACTTCCTCATATGAAAAATTAAAGACAAGATGGGTGCAATTTACCATGATTTTTGGCCTTCCACCTGTATTTGAGGGCCATTTCTTTCCACGTGCAGGTTTCGGGCGTGGTAACGTCCAAACTTTTCTAGATCCACTAGTCCAAGCCTTCAACCCTAGGTGGTACCCATCAAGTTACTGAAATAAGCGAAATAAGAAGGGTTAATAACAATATGGGACGATCTTTAACAGAAGGAAAAACAAATGGAGAACTTACGAGTGCGGTTCCATAATTCCACAAAAGATGAAGCCGTTTCCGGAATGATGTCAGTGGTGGCGACTGCAACGAATCGTTCCATTCACCCATAGTTGTTGTCATCATCCATGCTGGATAGCAGAGCATGGTGGCCACGCTTGCTGGAATTTATCATTTTCCCTCGGAAGATCTTGGGGGAATAAAGGTTCATCAATCGAGCTAGGGTTAGCTCTTCTCCCATCTCTTGACATAAACGCCGAAGACAAGTGATTGTCCTCCACACAGAAGGACTTACTTGTGCCAGGCATACCTGGTAGCGGATGCAGAACTCCAAGATGACAAAGTCAAGCTCTCCACTCAACGTGAACGACCCCAAAGTGAAGGGGTACGTATAAAAATACGTAAAAACCTTCTTGGGTGAAGTTATCCGCTCCGCCAAGTCAGGAGAAATAATGTCTAAATCTTGAAAATGGTGGTCTTCCTTCACAACAGGAATACTGGAAGGTTGGATGGAAAAAGGGTATACGCTAACGACCCATGTACGAGGCTCAGCGGAAGGATACTTCTCTTCAAAGTCTTTAGTTATGACAAGACTCTTTAGGATGAGGGAGCTCACCGAAGGAGGAGAATCATCACCAGCTATACCTTTGTTCTTTGAAGAACTAGGTTTCTGGAAGAAAAAGTCTATTTTATATTAGAAAGGAAGGAATATTTTTTCTCTAAGAAAGGTTAAATAAAGGTTGAAGAACAAAGTACGAGTTGAATAAAGAGAGTTTGAGAAAGTTTAGAGAAATATGAAGTGTAAGTGAAGAAGTTTGATGCGTATAAGTAAAGGAATAGGCGGCTAAAATCGTGGCCATAATTACCTCGATAACCGACAAAGGTGATGTTGAATCGTGAGATGACGCGTGTTTGGGGGCATTATATGCGGAGAGACGTGCGTCTAATCAACTGCCATAAACCTTTTAGAGGGTGTCAGAGAACTTCCCGCCAAGAAAGATATCTCTACCAACTTCCCAGTGACAAAAAGTTATGCCATCGGAAAGCAGGGGGACTATCTGTATGGGATAAAATATGTTCATAGTGAAGCAGAAGACAGAACATAGCCAAACTCGAAGGCAATGGTTTCGCTTGTCATCGAAGAGAATGATACTCGTAAAGACAAAATAAATGCCTCCATTCGGTAACATTCAATGAAGAATATTATACAACATTAACTGCATGATCTGTTATAGAGAATATGGCATTCATTGCCCATCGTTACACATTCTTCAACGACCCTCATAATTGTCATTGAAAAGGAGCTTAATACTAGGACCTTGTTCCCTAGGTGTAATTATAAATAGTGAGCTCTATCATCATTATAAGTACAAGAATTTTCTAACAAGCATATACTATACTTCATCAAAAGCTCAAATAACATTTTACTTTCATGCTTATTGCACCGTTCTTATTGCTCCCGGTAGCTCTACGCCCGAAACCAAGATATCTGCTGTTTATTTCAATTTTAAGGCTAAGTTTTATATTTGTATCTAATTCACCATTTATTTTTGAATCAAATTAATTCACTTATCCATAAATCACGCATAAATTCAATTGTACCGTTTTACGGGTAAAGACATAGCACATTGGTTTCAAGCTTAATTTTATGTAACGACCCGACCGATCATTTTGAGCTCTAGCATTTCGTTCGGCAGTTTGAGACCTTGAGTAGCTTCACTCATGTATTATGACTTGTACTTGTGATCAGATGGAAAATTCTAATTTCGGAAGCTTAAAGTTGGATAAATTGACTAAGATTTGACTTTTGAGTAAATGATCTTGGAATTGGGATTTGAATATTCCAATGGGTTTGTATGATGATTTGGACTTGGGCGTATGTCGGTATCAGGTTTTGGATGACCCACATTTCATCGCTTATTGTGAAACTTGGTATTTTGGATGAATTTCATAAGTTTGGGTTGAAGTGGATTTTGATGCTATCGATGTCCATTTGGAATTATGAGCATGGGACTAGCTCCGTATGGTGATTCTGGTCTTAGGAGCGCGCCCAGATGTGGATATGAGGTCCGTAGGTCATTTCGGGGTCATTTGGCGAAAGTTGGAGATAGAATGCTTTTGGGAAGTTTGACTGGGAGTGGACTATTTGATATCGGGGTCGAATTCCGATTTCAGAAGTGGGAATAGTTCTGTAATGTCATTTATGACTTGTGTACAAAATTTAAAGTCATTCCAGATTGATTTGATACGTTTCGACACAAATTATAGAAATTGAAAATTTCATAACTCATAATTCGATTCGAGGTGCAATTCGTAGTTTCGGCGTTGTTTTATGTGATATGAGACCTCAACTAAGTTCATATCATGTTTTGGGACTTGTTGGTATGATTTGAGGGGGTCCCGAGGGTCTTGGGTGTATTTTGGATCATTGGTTAAGAGACTAGTAAAGTTAAAAATTTTAGAGTTTGACCATGGTCAATATAGGGTCAAGACAACCTCTTTTCAGTTTTTTAAGTGCCGGTCAGGTCCGTAGCATATTTTATGATTGAAATTCATATATGGTTTGTGTCCGGGAGGTTCCGGATGAGTTTCAGGGTGGTTTCACATCATTTCGGAGAAGTTTGGGTTTGCTGGTTTCTGGTGAGGCACTTTTCATTCGCAATTGCGCGAACATTGCAGCAATTGCGAACTCTGTTCATTGGAGTTTACTGTTCATTCGCAAATGTGAAGTTTTTGTCCGTAAATGCGAACCTGGGCATATTATTTTATATCGGGATTTTGCTCATTTCTCTCTTGGTTCGGGCGATTTTTGGAGAGCTTCAAGGGGAGATTTTCATCATTTATTGCAAGGTATGTAATTCCCCCATATTATTATCTAATTACATGACTTCTACAAGGATTTAACCATGAAAATTAGTAGAAATTGTGAGATTTAATTTGGTATTTTTGGGCTTTTACCACGAAATTGGACATGGAATTAGGAATACATTATATATTTGAGTTCGTGGTGTTATGCGTAAAGTTTATCTTTAAAAATTTTCGAAATCCGGGCACGTGGGACCGAGGGTTGACTTTATTGACTTTTCGAGCAGGGTTGAGAATTGTTTAAACTGATTGATTATGGGTGTTAGAGTATATTTTGATTGGTTTGCACCTTGTTTGACTAGTTTTTGGATCGACGGGCATCAGTTTGAGTTGTTAGATAGGCTTTGGAGCCGGTTATGGAACTTCGGAGCGAGGTAAGTCTCCTGTCAAACTCTGTGAGGGAGAAACTACCCCTAGGTGATGCATTTGATATGTGCTACTTGTTGCGGGGGCTATGTACACACGAGATGACGGGAGTTTGTACGTAGCTAAATTCATGTTATTATTCGGGTAGACTTAGGTTCACCCCATGCTATAGTTGTACTATTTGAGTAGTCCCTTGCCTATTAAATTCCTTTATGTTACATTACGACTTGAGACTAGACTTGTGTAGAGTGATAGACTCACTATTGTAGAGATTCGACAGGCTTCGTGATTATCCGCGAATAATTTTACTCCTCTTACGAATTTGTCCCCGTTATGTGTTCTCATCGAAAGGTTTCCTCAAAGCTCCTTATAACTCACGTGTCGCTTCGTGAGTGGGGTCAAGGACCCGTCAAAGCTTCTTATTCTAATGGGATCGGGTCGTTCGTCTCGACAGGATACATACATCTATGGTTCGTGTCGTTCGACCCTGACAGTGCGCAGATCTTATGGGATCGACCCCTTCGCCTCGGCAGGATTATGTACCAGACTCATGGGAGCGGACCGTTCGCCTCGACAATATTATATATGTATCTATGCTTGTATACCAGATTATGATGCGATAGGACCGTACGCCTTGGCATTTTTATAAAATACTCCTATGGAATCGTGCATATTATTTGTCAAAAAGCCAGTGCATCTGGGTGTTTTCCTGATTTGAATTATGATGACCTATCTAGTGAAGTCAATATATATATATATATTCTCTGGTGGAGGAGGTAACTGCTAATCGAGAGTTTGAGTTTAATTGTTGAGAGAAATATTATACCACGTATTTGTACTTGTTTATTTCGTTTATTGACTCTGCCACATATTTGTTTACTTCTTACTGTATCTGTCTTATTGGACCACTAGTAAATGTCAATGTTGATCCCTCGTCACTACCTCTCCGGGTTTAGGCTAGATACTTACTGGATACGCGTTGATTTACGTACTTATGTTGCACTTAGTGCACTTATTATGCATGTATACATATATGTTTCTGGTGGTCCTCTGGGTGTAGAGGTGCGGCTGTTGCCGGGACTTTACGGTGAGCTGCACTTCCTTGATCCGATCCGCAACTTACAGAGTCTCCATCAGAGTTATTTATATTCCCCGTCTAACTTGTATTTCAGACGGATGTTGTATTATTGTTGTACTCATTAATAGATGCTCATGTACTTGTGACACCGGATTTTGGGGATTCTTACGGGATTGTTCATTATTGTAGTTCGTGTAAATATTATCACTTGCCCTCTAAATTCCATTTCACTCTTTAATTAATGAAAATTATGATTTCAAATACTAAAAAGAATAATTAAGTTAATCATTCATCGTTGACTTGCCAGCAATAGGCGCCATCACGACTTTAGTGGATTTTGGATCGTGACATTTTTCTTAATGAAAACTCTGCAGAATTAGTGTTTCTTTTGAACAGCTCAGCAAATTAAAGGCCAAGAGAGATCGTTCCCCAGTAAACAACTAGTAGTAAAATACCCGATACTAAATTATAATTAGTATATGATTTATGGAGTATCAAACAGATTATTCCTTTGTAATCATGATCACTTAACCAGATCTTTATAGATCTCCTCTTAATTGCACAATCTTGCAATTGTAATTTTAAGTCTGGCCATTACGGTTACGGCCTTTGAGTTCTTATAATATTTCCTTAGAATCCTTTAAATTTCATGGACTTTAAGGATTGAATTATGACAAAGGCATGTGGCTTTTCTCCAATGAAAAAATCCTGGATTTTTTACGTGTAAAATTTCAACCTGGCCGAGTATGACTTCTGTATGACATTTGGATCTAAAATTAACAAATTACTTTGGACGACTTATAACAATCCCGAAGTTATGCAGGATTATATATGTTATTAACTTCTTCTTTTCTTTTTAGTGTCGGTGAAAATTATGCGATGAGAGCCACATGTTGATTACTTTTTGTCGAAAAATTACATTGTGTATATAGATAAAATATTACATTTTAGAGATATATAATATATATTGAACACCCTTTGTCGAGATTTTTTTTTTCACTTCTCTCAAATTTAAATATTATTGAGCGAATTTCTAGCTTCGCCACTGATTAGCACCATTAATCTCGTTATCAAATTTACTGATGATATACACGATAAGATTTTGAGAACATTCCTTAGGTAACCTTCCAGCAATTCTCACAGCTCAACATTTGGTTGCTATATCTTGACATGCATAGAAATTAAATCTCCTGTTTTTGGGATCGTTGATTACCGGGATAAGGATATTAATCCCGATATAAAAAAAAAATATGATTGTGTATTTATTTTATATTTGGTTATGTGTATTATTTTGATGGGATAAATTTTTGGGAAATTTTCGTTCCTATACCATATATGAAAATATATTACCAAATATGTTCATAATTTGTATATTATCCGCCATGCTAATAGTATTTCTACAGAAA
>ML293651.1:51160-61913 GCA_005239495.1 Nicotiana undulata | reverse complement strand
AGTAAATATAAAAGTGATTTTAATTTTGACCAATGTTGACCTGAAAAGAGACCAACTTTGGTCTCTAAGTATAGAAATCACAATTAGCGACCAACTTTGGTCGCTAACTATAAATCAGATTTATTTTATATTTTATAAATTTTTTAAAATAATAACATAATTGTTAAACGTTAGAACTGGGTCCCAGATTAGCGACCACATTTGGTCTCTATCCTCTTCCCCTTTCACTAGCGACCAACTTTGGTCGCTAATGTTTAATTATATTTATTTATATTTTATAAATTTTTTTAAATAGTAATATTATTATTAAAATTTTATAACTGGTCCAAGATTAGCGACCAAAGTTGGTCTCTATTTGATAAGCGACCAACTTTGGTCGCTAATTTTAAATCTTATTTATTTAAATTTTATAATTTTTTAAAATAATAATATAATCATTAAAAATTTTATAGTTGGGTCCCACGTTAGCGACCAAAGTTGGTCGCTAATTTTACTTTTTTCTTTAACCAACCAAGTATGACCTTCCGGTCAACATTTTGACCACATTATCGGCCAAATAGCGACCAACTGTGGTCGCTAATATATTTACAATTACTTTTTAATTATTTTATCCAGTTTAGCGACCAACTTTACTCGCTTTTTTTGACAGACCAATTTTGGTCGCAAAAGTTTGGTCGCTTTTTGCCGGATTTTTAGTGGTGGAGATTGTCAGTGTTGTAAGGGAAAATCGATGTCAAGATCAATTGAGAGAACAAAAAAGAGAATGAGAATGAAAGAAAGCTTGATTGCATTAATGAAAGCAATTGCAGAAAGGCAATACGGTGTCGAGGAGGAGAAACACCAATACAGAGAATTGTTCGCTTGCTTGAAAGTTTGACTACTTGATCTTCCTAATAATGCTTAAAAAAATAAATCAAAATTACCGGACTTGATATGAATAAGCTAGAGAATCATAATGGAAATACAGGAAGTAAAACAACTCTATATTTACAACAAAAAGAAATTATGTTCCTACAAGGTAAAAGCAAGTCCATTGGTGGCAATCTTGTTTTTAGCATCAGGGTCTGCGCGTGAGAGGCTGGCCGCAGGGCATGTAACAATTGTGCTGACAGCGGGCGCGCACTGGGGCGCAACTTGCCGAGGGGTGCTGTTGGCATCTGCCTGCGGCTGGATGCTGGCGAGGGCTATTGATGGGGCGACATAAGCACATGCACGTTTGTCACTTGGCGCGGCCAAGACCACGGGGTCGTCCATGGCGTTAGGCATTGGAAGGCTTGCTAGGATGCCATGGGGTGCGTCCAAGGGGTCATGGGACATGGCAGGAAAACCGCCCATTACATTCTCCCCATCTGGGCTGGCGACATCCTCGGCGCCTTACTTGCAAGATAATCATCGATCACGATGTTGCATGTTTTGAGGTTTGTTCCCATCTCCCAAGTATTCTCCTCTATATCACAATCCTGCCATTTTACCAAGAACTTTTCTTGTGAGTTGGCTCCGCGAAGGATCCTCCATGTCTTCCCGAAAAGGTTTCAGAAGGCTGACATGGAAGACGGGATAAATCTTCCACCATGCTAGGGTATCCACCCGGTATGCAATTTTTCCAATGTGTTTCTCAATGGACAAGGTTCCAATGTATTTTTGCAATAGACGAGGGTCATGGACCCGTACAAAAAGTATCGCTCTGGGATTTTCACCATCACTTTGTCCCCACTTGTATTCAACAAAGCAACGATTTTGATCAGCATGCTTTTTCATCCGCTTTTGGGCTTTCACAAGATAGTTCCGCACTATCTCAAAATTTTGCTTCCATTCATTAAAGAAGCTAATGGCTTGAGGAGATTTCTACATGTTTTGGGAATTCACAGTGTGTGGGAGTAGTGGTTGCTGTTCGGTAACATTTTCAAAAACACTTATGTTCTTACTAGAGCTCTTTGTGAATTGAAACACAATTGAGCAGCATCCAAAAGCTTCACCTAATTCTTCTGCGATCCGGTAACAAAATAGCGAAGGTATTCCTCCAGCATGCCATTGAACCGCTCATCTGGCCATCAGATGGAGGATGGAAACTTGAACTGTGGCTTAGCTTGCACCCGAGGCACTTAAGAGCTTAGTCCAAAAGTTGCCAGTGAAGCGAGAGTCGCGATCACTAACGATGTCTTTAGGCAGACCCCAACATTTGACAACATGAGCGAAGAAGAGTTGAGCTGTATCTTCTGCTAATATATATTTTGGGGCTGCTATAAATGTAGCGTATTTCAAAAACCAATCTACCACAACCACTTTAGTTGTAAGATCTCCGACCTTGGGCAATTCGATGATGAAATCTAGTGACACGATTTTCCAAGGTCTCTTTGGAATTGACAATGGCTCCAAAAGTCCTGCTTGTGTCAAACGGTCAGACTTGTCGTTCTGGCATACCAGGAAAGTCTTCACATACTGATCAACATCATCTGCCATTTGAGTCCAATAATAAGCACGAAGGAACAAAGCCATGGTGCGTTCTTCCCCTGGGTGGCCTACCCACAAATTATCATGACATTCCATCCGAAGAGTCCTTCACAGATCTCCTCCTTTAGGAACATAAAGTCGGTTCCCTTTCACCTTCAAGAACCCATATTCCATGTAGAACTGGTGAGTCTTGCCATGTCCTGCCAGGTCGACCAAATACTGTATAGAAGGATCCTCGATGAGTAGATCCTATATCAGGTCTTTTATAGTGGTGGCCACTTCACTCCCCCTTAGAGTGGCGAGTAGGCACATAGATTCTAGGTCAACCCTCCGACTAAGCGCATCAACAACTTGGTTGGTCTTCCCACTCCGGTACTCCAGGTTGAAGTGAAATTTCATTAGGAGTTCCTTCTACGTGGACTGTCAGCCATTCGGTAACTGTATTATCTATCTTGACCACGAATGAGGTTCCCAGCAGATAGTGCCTCCAAAGGCGTAATAGAGTGGACGACAACCAATAATTATTTTTCATGGGTGGCATAGCGCCCTTCTGCATCCTTCAAAGTCCGGCTCTTGTACGCAACTGGATGCCCCCCTTATAGCAAGGCTTCACCTAGATCATAGTCGGAGGTACCCAATTGTACTTCGAACGGCTTGGCCAAATCAGGGAGAGCCAAGACGGGGCTACTAGACATAGCCGCTTTCAATGTGTTGAAGGCTTTCGCTCGCTTGGGACCCCAATCCCAAGGCGTGACTTACATTAGGAGTTCTGTCAACGGCACTGCAATGTGAGAGTAATTTTTCATAAACCGCCGATAAAAGTTTCATAAGCCAAGGAACACCCTCAAGGCGTGGATATCCTTAAGCGGCTACCAATTTGTGACAGCCTGAATCATCTGTTGGTCCATCTTGATTCTTCCTTCCTCGATAACATGTCCGAGGAAGTCGATATATTTTTTGGCAAAGGAGCACGCTGATAGCTTCACATATAACTTGTACTCCCATAGTCGAGCTAGGACCTTCCGCAAGTGCTCCTGGTATTCCTCCAACATTTTGCTATATGCCACAATATCATCCAAGTAGACCACTACAAATTCGTCAATGTATTCTCGAAAGACTTGGTTCATCAGGGTGAAAAATATGGTTAGAGCATTAGTCAAGCCGAATAGCATGACCAGGAAGTCGTACAACCCATATCTTGTCACACATGTCGTCTTATGTTCATCTCCCTCAGCAATCCATACTTGCCAGTAACCTATCTTCATGTATATTTTGGCGAACACTATAGGACCACCCAATCTATTGAACATGTCCGCCATTAGCAGGATAGGGTGCTTGTTCTTCATGGTGATCTTGCTTATGGCCCGATAATCCACAGAGAATCGTAGGGTGCTATCATGTTTCTTTTGGAGCAACACAGGGGACCCATAAGGGGAATTGGATGGCACAATGATCCTCGTGTAGAGTATCTCTGTCAATTGTCTATGAAGCTTGGTAAGTTCGGGTTGTGATATTCTATAAGGCGCCCGGGCGGGTGGTTCACACCAGGCACCAACTCAATCTCACGGTCCACAGTTCGCCCAAGCGGGAGACTCTTTGACATGTACTGTGGCATGACGTCTTTAAACTTTTATAGCAGCTCCTTCACAGGTGCATTAACGAGACCCGAAGAACATGCAATATCTTCAATACACTAGGTAGCCAGGAACGTAGGTTCATGTCTTTTGACTCCCTTCTTCAACTATAGAGTCGAGATGTTCCCCGCGGCCATCTTTATGGTTGTGCATGGGATAATTCACGACTTGGCCCCATTTTCTCCCATCATTAGTAGCATGTCTGCATAAGGTACAAGAATGACGTTGGTTTGTCTCATAAATTTCAATCCAACTATCAATTTGAAGTCATCTATGATCACCACACACAAGTTGAATTTTCCTTCATAAGGACCCAGCTTCACTGGCACTCTTTTGGCTATTCCAACCACTGGCTGAGGCAGTGAGTTGATAGCCTTAACACGACCTCTGCCCTTTTCTACAACTAGACCAAGGTTCTCTACCTAAGTTGAGGCTAGGTAATTATGAGTAGCGCTTATGTCTATCATCGCCCGAATGGGCTTGCCATTAACTTTCATTTCGACGAACATTAGGGTTTTCTCTTGGTTAAGAGAAGTCTCCTCATCCGCCTTCATTTTCCTTTTCTTGGTGGCTGGGCATGGGTCCTTCTTCTTACAGATGCCGACACTAGTTCCCGATAAGGTCTCAGAAATATAACAAACAAGTGCATTAAAGGAATCTATTGGCTCTGTCTGGTCAGCATTGTCATCATCATCATCCGTCACATCATCAAAAGTTTGATGGGCGTTCATTTGTGCTTGTGGGAATTCATTGTTCCAATGTGGCCCGCTGCAATGATGACATCCTGAAGGGCTTCCTCCCTCGATCATTGTCGTGAGAGGCAACACTGTTACTGCCTGAGGAAGGAGTCTTAAATTTGCTTGCACTCCAATCTCCTCCACTTCTTCTAGGGCCTCCATTGTTAGGCTGACCCCATTTGTATCCTCCTCAGACGGGTAGTTAAGGACTATCCTTCCGAGCTTTCACTTGGTAGTCCCCAAGGCATTCCGTATCTTGGACGCCTTAGGTAAAGTATCTACCCTTTGTCTTTGCAGCTCCATACGTGCATAAGGTTTCAAACCTTCTAGGAATGTAAAAAGTTTGTCTTTGTCCCCCATATCCTGTATGTTTAGCATAAGTGTGGATAATTGGATAATTCGCGCACATAATCTCGGACTAACTTGGTCTGACGGATCTCCCGGAGCTTTCTCCGTGCATTGTACTCAACATTTTCAGGGAAGAATTGTGATGACCCAAGAGGTCATCCCGTATATTTCTAGCTAATTCCGTGTTTCGAGGTCGTGAAAACCTCCTTCTATCTCACCTCGATTTGCGTGCGTATCCCGAGCGTGTAGCCGGGAAGCCTTTATGTGAAAAACAGATAAAAATGATAATTTTTGTATTAGAAATTTGAATAAAATTGACTTCGGTCAACATTTTTGATAAACAGACCCGGACCCGTGATTTGACGATCCCGGAAGGTCCGTAGAAAAATATGGGACTTGGGCGTATGCCTGGAATCGAATTCCGAGATCCCAAGTCCGAGAAATAAATTTTTAAAAGAAATTATTTTTTGAAAAATATAAAGGTTTTTAAAAGTGAAATGTTATGTGAAACCTGTGGTATCGGACCCGTATTATGGTTTCAGAGCCCGGTACAGGTTCGATATGATTTATATGTGTTGTTTGTAAAGTTTGGTAAGAAACGGAATCCATTTGATGTGATTCGGACCTAAAATGCAAAACTTATGTTTAAAGAAGTTTTGAGAAATTTCATTGATGTTGAGGTTTAATTCGATGTTTATGATGTTATTTTGGTGATTTGATTACACGAATAAGTCCGTAGGATATTTTCGAGGTTGTGTGCACATTTGGTTTGAAGTTCCGAGGGCTCGGGTGAGTTTCAGATAGGTCCCGGGATGTTTTTAGGCTTAAAACATAACTGTTGCAGGTCGAAGTGCAGATCTCTGAACCGCCAGCGAGGTCCGTAGTTGATTTTGTGCTGACTGCGCTAGGAGCCTTGCGGCCGCACTCGATTTTGTGCGGTCCGCGGTGAAGAAGCTAGACCACTGGTCTGACTTCGAAAGTCAATATCTTTTGATCTAAAAGGAATATTGAGATGATTCAAAACGAAAGTTGTAGCCCTTCGTGTCTAGTTTCCAGAAAGGTAAAGAAATCCCAATTTGGACTTCTATAGAGAAAGTTATGGCTAAAATATTAAAGCATGTCACTGCAATCATTTTTCTTTGTTTTCCTTGTTTTTTTGTTTTTGTTAGTGCGGCCGCACTCCCTTTTTGTGCGGTCCGTGGTGGGCCCTGAGGGGGGTATATTTAAATGGGATTTTAAGTTATTTTTCATTTTTCAAAATCCTAAAAAGATAAGAGGCGATTTTCCAAATAGTCTTTCTTCTCCAAAACATTAGTAAGTGATTTCTAACTCATTTTCTTTACTCCTTAACTTCTTTTTACAAGATTTCATCCTAGAATCTAGGGTTTTCATGGTGAAATTGGGAATTTTGGGTAAAACCTAAGAATATTAAAATTTGGGGATTTAGACCTCAAATTGAGATCGGATTCCAAAACCATTTAAATATCCGGGCTCGGAGGTGAATGTGTAATCAGGTTTTGGTCCGAATTTTGGGTTTGGACCGAGCGGGCCCGGGGTTGATTTTTGACTTATGGGGGAAAACTTTAGAAAACTTATTTCCATGCATTAGAATTGATTCATTTAGCATTTATTGATATAATCACGTAACTTGTGGCTAGATACGAGCGAGTTGGTGGTGGAATCAAGAGGTAAAGCGGTAGTTGAGGCTTGAATTTTGATCGTGGAAGTCGAGGTAAGTATCTTGCCTAACCTTGTAAGGGGGGGGGGGGGGAACTACCCCTTAGGATTGAGTCTTCTTTGTTGCTTGTAGACCGTGTATGCGAGGCGACGAGTGCGTACTCTGACTTATTTGCTAATAGATTGGCCTTTTAGGATTCGTAGGTTCTTATGTCACCTGTGTATGAGTTGTAATTGTTACCTATGAATCCTTGGTTGTTAATTTCATCATTTCCCGCTTAAATTAGAATTACTTGCTTTTGGATTCTTTCGTTGGCTATCTGATCTTAATTGACTTAACTGAATATTTTATCGCTCTTATCTTCATGCTATATTTGCTTCCTAAAACTGCCAAATTGATCATATTAGTGTTATCTAGCTTTATAGTTGTTTAGCTGCAGT
Source organism: Nicotiana undulata (assembly GCA_005239495.1). Lineage (NCBI taxonomy): Eukaryota > Viridiplantae > Streptophyta > Magnoliopsida > Solanales > Solanaceae > Nicotiana > Nicotiana undulata. Next base: position 54,625 of record ML293651.1, on the reverse strand, counting down.
TAGAACATCCGCTCATTGGTGTCAAGCATGCCCGTGAGTCTTACATTGTGATTTATATGACTCTTCCCTTATGTGCCACTTGGGTCTAGTTGATAAGCATTTATGTTGTTGATATTTCTTTGATGTTGCCTATTACTGGGCCTTTGTTTAAGATGAGTTTTATTCCGTGAAGTTAACTGTTTAGGTGAGATTGGTTATAGCTATTTTTCTTTGCCGGGATCGTGTGGTTTCTCTTATTATTCCTGTTGTTGATGATGTTGTTTGCCTTGTTGATCCCCTTGCCGGGATGTTATGATTTCTATTACTGTTTATGCTGTTAATGATATTGTTTGTATTGTTGACTCCCTCCGGGATGTTGTGATTTATGGTTCATATTGTTGATTTTCCTTGCTAAATTGTTGTTCTTGATATTGTTTGGGTGAGGAAGAGTGTAAAGCACGAAGGGTGATGCCAAGTATTTATTTATTTATTGTGAGGAAGAGTATAAAACACGTAGGGTGATGCCGTGTATTTATTTATTTATTGCGAGGATGAGAGTGTAAAAGCACGAAGGGTGATGTTGTGCCATGTTATGAAATTAAAGCACGAAAGATAATGCCGTGCCATTTCTATTTATTTATTGTGAGGATGAGAGTAAAAGCATGAAGGGTGATGTCGTGCACTTGTTTTGGTGAGGATGAGAGTAAAAGCACGAAGGGTGATGATGTGCACTTGTTTTGGTGAGGATGAGAGTAAAAGCACGAAGGGTGATGCCGTACACTTGTCTTTGCATTTTATTCCGTTGTTCTAAATTTGGGTATTCCTACTGGTCTCTTACCGCATTTATTGGCAAGATTGATATTCCTCCTGTTCTGCATGACAATTTCTGAGTTAAGGACTGAGTTCCGGTATATAAATCTTGAGGAGATTTTGATCAAGGGATTTTATTGAAAGGTATTATTGAGAAAAAGTAATGGTTTCGGAATGATTATATTTGAATGACTTTTACATCGTAGGTATATTTGAAAAGTACTAGTCTTGCCTAAAATGATATTTGGAAGTCATTTATTGGGGAAGCATCTTTGGGAAGTTTCGTATTTTGAAAGAAACTATGTTTTACGTAATTCTCTCTATTAAATATACTTATATCTACTTTTGGAGAAAGTATATTTTCAAAGGAAACTCTTCCATACTAAAATGATTTTATTTGCAAAGTTTTTCATATAAACTGCTGTTTAAAGGTTTCCACCAGTTTATGGATTTTAATGGCTAAGGCCCGATGTGAACAAACCGACGTAGAGTTGAGTTATTGGTGTTCTCTATTGTATTGTGTTTCCTTTCGGTTTGGCTTGTTTTGTTGTCCATCTTTCTGTGTATTTTTATGATGTTTCGTTGATTAATTTCTGTAATTTCGTTCCGCATTATATCGTCATTGTTGTAAATTATTCCGTGAAGTCTTAGATAGATGTAGTGTCGGTTATTTCTGTATTCATGTCAGTTTATCTTGTTAGACCAGTGGTGTCTTGACTAGTCCTCATCACTACTCCACCGAGGTTAGCCTCGATACTTGCTAGGAACCACTGTGGTGTGCTCATACTACACTTCTGCACATTTTTGTGTGCAAATCCAGGTATATACATTGTTAGTAGCTGAGTGGATCGTTGCCGAGGAGACTTAAGGTAACCTGTTGCTACGTTCGCAGGCTTCAGAGTCATCTTCTTACCAGTAGCATTCATATACTGTTGTATTTATTTCCAAACAGTTGTATTTAGAAGTTGTAAAAGATTCGTAGAGCTTATGACTTGTATTATCGGTTTTGGGAAAAGTTGTAAATTTTGTCAAGATTATATATCGAGACCGTTAGTTTTTCTTTTAATATCGTTATTATTCTGTAAATGTTAGGCTTACCTAGTTCCTAAGACTAGGTGCCATCACGATACCCAACGGTGAAAAATTGGGTCGTGACAAGAATTGTAAGTGTATGGCTGCGTTCAGATCTCCCCATGCCTCAAGAGTATCTTCACCAGTCCTGATAGTTTTGTATTTCACCCGTCACCAGAGTTTAGCGTCACCCTTAAGATACATGGTAGCCATTGCTACCTTCTTTGCTTCTTCAAGCTCCCCCACAACATCGAAGTACTTTTTAATGTCAAATATGGAGTTCTCTATTTCTTTGGAATTTTGAGCCCCATTGTAGGGCTTCGGTTCAGGGATCTTAATTTTTTGTGGCATAATGGCAAGGTTCACAGTTACCATATATGCCTCTTGCGCCCTATAGGCTAAATTCTCGATCCGCTCCTGTTGGAGCCTCTCGAATTTACTGAAAATTTTGGTTCTCTGTGGCTTCCATTTGCCGGTCTCCTTCTGAGTCACGATTAATATTTGCAATGTCTCCTTTGTCTTGCTGCATCCTGCGGTCCAGGTAGGGGAAGGGATTCGGTACTTCGGTTCGGTATTTAAGAATTTTGGTTCGGTGTTTCGGTATTCGGTTTCTCAATTGTGTATACCAAATACCGTACCAAAATATTTCGGTACGGTTCGGTATCTTTTATTTTGGTTCGGTAAGGTTTCGGTACGGTTTCAGTTTAAACCAAATCTTTACTATCTCCAAGTTCTGTTTGAAGAGAATGAACATGCATTACCATATGGAACCAGTACATTGCTGAAAAAGATATAATGGTGTGCACTACAGTATTATTGGAAAGAATGTAGCTTCACCCGTGGGTGAAATACATTCGTTATGCACAACTACAGAGCCAGCATATGGCGGACCAAGCTCCATCCTCTAATATAATACTTTTCACTATAAATGGAAATGCGATGAGAAGGATCAGCATTTTAGTTCCTGTGAAATGTGAATACATAAAATAGTAATATCATAAGAAATATTTTATCGTCAACATAACCTAAACACTCAATCAATTGAATGAAAAGAGTAAAAATCATCAACTTAAAGCAGAGAAGTCACTGAAATCTTTAAATGATTTTAGTGGAAAAGCCAATGGAGGTAAGAATGCAATACCATATACCGAAATACCGAAATATCAAAAATCCAATACCGTATACTGAACCGAATTACCGAAATTTCTATACCGAAATAAACCGAAAAAACCGAAACCAAAATACCAAATTAATTCGGTTCGATTCGATTCGAAATTCGGTTTTTCGAATTTTTTGCCCACCCCTAGGTCCAGGTCATCCAACCTTTGCACTAGGTTGGTTCTTAAATCAGGCACTGTACTCGCGATGGGTCGTAATACATTACCCGTCTCTTCAAGGGCCGCAATGCGGTCCCCATGATTCACCATGGTCAGAAATGGTGGCAAGTTCCCTCATCCCATACCAAGCCTAGCCTCTGGTACCAACTATTTATGCGGTACCTTCCTGAGATGTCTTGAAAGGGAGACGTAAGGCTAAGCAACCGATGTCCATGCGGTTACTATCCGCCAACTGAGAGCCTCCCCCCCCCCCCCCCCCCCCCCCCCC
>ML293651.1:0-51025 GCA_005239495.1 Nicotiana undulata | reverse complement strand
GGGCCCCCCCCCCCCCCCCCCCCTAAACAAGATGAGACTGTTAGTGTTGTACGGGAAAATCGATATTAAGAGCAATTGAGAAAAAAAAAAGAATGAGAATGAAAGAAAGAAAGTTTGATCGCATTAATGAAGGTAATTACATAAAGGTAACACAAGCTTGATTGCATTAATGAAAGCAATTACATAAAGGCAACACAAGGTCGAGGGGAAGAGACACCAATACATAAAATTGTTTCCTTGCTTGAAAGTTTGATTACTTGATCCTCTCTAATAATGCTTAAAAAAAATCAAAGTTACAGGACTTGACTTAAATAAGCTAGAGAATCATAATGGAAATACAGGAAGTAAAACTACTCTACATTTACAACAACAAAAAGGACTTAGATTCCTACAAGGTAAAAGCAAGTCCGTTGGCAGCAACCTTGTCTTTAGTATCAGGGTTTGCGCGTGCGGCGCTGGCCGTAGGGTATGGGTCGATTGCACTGACAACAGGCACGCACTGGGGCGTAGCCTACCGAGTGGCATTATTGGCATATGCCTGCAGCTGGTCGCTGGCGAGAGTTATTGATGAGGCGACATAAGCACAAAAACGCTTGTCACTTGGCGCAGCCAAGACCACGGGGCCGTTCATGGCGCTAGGCATTGAAAGACTTGCCAAGACACCATGGGGCGCGTCCAAAAGGTCATGAGGCATGGGGCATGACTGGAAAGAAGCCCATGACATACAACCTTTTGATTTGATTAATCTACTTCTTTGTTTTGCAAGGCTATAGTGAACGATACATTAAAAAATACGTTATGGTCACATGTTGTGGTTCATTGAGGCAGCCGATTTTTTTTGTAATTAAAGATTTTCATTAAAAACTAACACACCTAAGAGTCATTGCCACTGGAGATTAGCCTACGCAACATAGTGCTTATTTTATCTCTTTCAAAATAGAAACAACAAAAGCGAGGGGGGTTACAACATTAAACTTTCAAAAGCATACGTGCTTTATAGATGGATTACCTGTCTCTGCTAATAGGAACATGCAATCACCAATAACATTTTGATAAAGACAGTTATCATTTGCAAGAATATTCACAAGTTCCTTAAAGTCCGTTTCAATGACTAGGGGTATTAGTCTATCCCAAATAGTCAGTTTTACTCCATGTAGTAGGGGCTATGGAATGTGTTTATATACTAGATAATTTTGCCCATGTGAACCATTTGTAGTCTAAACTTATTTTTATTTGTCACAAAAGATTAGCAAATGATGTTGCTGATGCTATCAGTGGTCTCTATTTGTGCAGACCACTATTTGTGCAGTAGTCAAAGAGTGGTAGCTGTAAATCTGCATGATGACTTGGAGTGCAATAAGTTTGTAGTAATGAATAAGGGCAAAGCTGCTGCAAGAATAACAATTCTGTTTGTATATCTGTCTTGAGATTACATAGTTAAGAAATTTTAAATTTCATTAGCTAGCTATCTAGAGTAATGTTGGACAACTTCATTGTTTGCAGAAAGAAAAAGAAGAAGAAGCTAATAATACATGGTGAAGGTGATGCATAAGATAAAAAAGAGTAGTGTATGAAGAGAAGAGACAAAACATTGCCACATTGATCTAGGTCTTAAAGGTAACGTAAGAAAGAAATAGATTAGTAATTCCTAGTCATTCTATCATTTGGTTGCGTGGTTGTAGGCCTTTCCCTTCAGAGGTGTATGACTTGACGAGATTCTAATAAGTATCTGCTCCTGAGATGATACAAGCACATTCGGATTAGGTATGCAGAAAACGTAGATCTAATTATTATGTTCTAGAAATATTTTAAACGAAAAATATGGACAATAGAAAGTCTACGACTAAAAGTCGTCACAGAAACCATCACATAACTCTTTCAGTTTGTGTTGGATTTAAAAGGCAGCTAAACCTACTTTCTTGGTTGCTAAGGTAAAGAAGGCACAGATTGGAATGAAATCAGTTTTGTATATCTTTATAATGTTTCAACAACTAAACATTTAAGTCACAATAGTATTCATGTAAAGTAATTTAACTGATATATATATATATATATATATATGAAAGGTTGTAAAAATCATAAGCTTTTTATCAGAAACACGCGTAATTTATTAAGGTAAGGTAAGGAACTCGAGGAAACTAATACATATAACATGAATAGCAATACTTTCGGCAACTCTTTGAGATACTTTCTAATATTCTATTAGTAAAACTAATCAGAGCATTAAAATATACTGAGATACGTCAGTGGAAAAATAAGAAATGCAACAGAGATGGGAAAAAATTTAGCATACTGAAAGTCAGTGATGTTTTATACTGTCAATACCAAACCAGAGGGGTGATTTGTGTGGTGTCTAATTTTTGAGTGCAGTCTCTATAGAAGAATCTGGTTCTTTTATGTGTTCCAACACGTAATGTTGCGGAATAATAAATGCAGAAAAGTAAAGAACATAAAGATTTTTATGTGGAAAACACCCGGCTCAAAAGGTGAAAAAACCACGACCTACTACTCAGTAGGATTTTCTCCAAAGACTTCACTACAACTCTGAGCCAACAACATTTACAAAATAAACTCTTTTGTAAACCTAAGGATTAACTCTAACCCTTATAACAACACGTCACAGGCTGTTGTGACTACGTCAAGTTAAATCTAACTTGAATGATACAACTCAAGTACCTAGTACAATTTGCTTCTAAGAAAGCTGAAAAGGTACAATTTTAGACCATCTACTACAATAAACTAGACTAAAAGACAACAGATGAAACTAGTTCTTCTAGCTGGTTCAAGTAGCTCCAGATTCGCACTCTCCAATTTGGCTCGAACTGCTTGCAAAATTTCTTCACGAATTTTGCTCTCAATTCTTGATAAATTTCTACTTTTGTGCGTCTGTTTACAATAAGAACATTCTGCAATATATATAGGATTTAGTAAAATTAACTAGAATCCTAATGTTACTCTTCCTTGGTGAAAGAGTTCTAGTCAAACTCAACTCCTAAATCCTTCCTTATCTTAGATTCTATTCTTATTGAATAAGGAGTCCTTCTCCAATTTCGTTTTTGCAATCTTTTCGATAAGAAGATATCTCAATTTTACCAGAATACATTTATCCCATGCATGCGCATCTCATGTGCCTTTAACTCTGCTGGTCTATGTCACCTGTGATGGACCTGGTTCATCTCAGAGTTCCTTTGTCAATCTTCAAAACTATTTCCTTTCTTGGGCCAACAAATTCCCTCATTTTGATGATGACAAACTTTGTGCTTCAGGCCTGTTTTAGCTTAGTCCAACATTGACATATATAAGAGTATTAAGCATTTATCATAAAGAACCAGGTTCATTAGGTTATAAATATCACATGTTCAGAGCACAACATATTTTCCCCATTTTGGCATCATCGAAAAGTTACAAAAAACATTGTGTGAATCCCAGATTTTTAACACTTATGGCCATTTGGGAAACTGCATATGCAATCATGAATTAATCATCAATAATCAACTAAGAATTAAAACTATCAAAGAAATATAGACAATGAATAAGAACAAAAGAAGCAAACTTCATTGATAGAGAGAATATGATTCTGCCACAATCCACAAAATGAAATAAAAACAGTTAAAACATGAGCAACAAACAAACAAAAAAATCTCGAATCTAGGTCACTGAAAATTCTAGGCAGGGCTAAGAAATTAAGGCTTGGAAGAACTGCAGACCTGGTTCGTTTAGCCAAGGTAGATGGTTCAGCAGACTTAGAAACAAATGAAGACTTCTTTGATCAAGTCTTGGCTTTCTTGAGCTTAGGGGTCTGAATCTCTACCTCTGCCACTTTTTCACTTTGATGGACCAGTCCATCTCATCCGCTTCAACAGCCTCAATAGGCTCAACAACCTTTTCTTTCCCCTTTTTCACTCTTTTCTTCTTACTCTCCTCTAAATCTCTCTTCAACTCGTCCTCACTTTGCTTTAACTTGCTCCTTGTAGTTCTTCCTCTTGGAAGAGAAATATCGAAAGTCTCAGACGGAGCAACTTTTCTTTTATTGTTTGCTCTTGTTGTCTCGGAAGTTTGAGCTTTAGGAGTTCTTTTCTTCTTTGGATTGTAACTATCGCCTAACGTTTTTAGCAGATCCGCCAGGGTTTCCTCAGTAGATGAACCAGGTTCATCTGTATGCTTTCCTAGATTTACTAACCCTTCAGCGACTTCTCCTGATTCAGTTCCCCCTGCGTTCTTGCTACTTTCTTCCTCCTTCTCTGGATCAGCTCCACAAATAGCCATTCTAACAGATTCAGATGTGGGTGAAGAATCAACCACTTCCTTCCTTTTTCCCCTTCTCATTACTCCGTACTCCCTCACTCTCCTTTTCTTTTATATTTTATTTTTACCTCTTCTCCTTCTTGTCTCGGGCATTTCCACATCTACCACAGACCCATCCAGTATGAACCTATTTTCTATGTTTTCAGCGACCTCAGAAATGACCTCAGAAGAAGGTTATGGTACAGAAGGTACCTGTTCAGAATCGAAAGACCCAGTTTCTTCCCCCTCAGTCGCCGACTTGAAAGAGTCATAGGAAATTTGGGAATGGTTCTGTAAGGGAGGGGATGGCTTGAATGAAATTTTAGTTTTGAATATACGGTTAAGGCTTCCCTTGAATCTAGGTATTTTAATTTGGTGAGGATTCTTGTTGAAACAGAACTGGTTCAAAGTTAATTGGATAGGCTTTTGAAGATTTTGAGTTTGGGTAGAGTTCTGCTCATGATTTAATTATTGGTATTTCAAAGTGTGCAGAGTGTAGAACACATACCTCGCCTTTCAGATGAACCAGCACGATGAACCAGGTTCATCATTTTAGAATCGTCTTGATCAAGCCTCAATTCACAGATATAGAAAAAATTTCATTAGTGACCAGTAAGTCATATCAAAACATGGCATAAGAGTATACTTTTTACAGTATGAGACTGAGCAATTGTTAATCTGATTATTTACACAAATTCCTGATTTTCTAGCCAATTTTTTGTTTTTCATTTTTCCTTCTTCTTTTTCCTTTTTTCTTTTATGTACATTCTTAACTGATTCAATCTGGTGATCTTAATCATCCCTAATAGTACCATGTTCCTTTCACAATTCTCTCTACTCAGTGCTTTTGTAAAGATATCAACAATCTGTTTATCAGTAGCATAAAACTCAATAGTGATCAATCCCTTCTCATAATTATCCCTTAAAAAATGATGTCTAGCATCTATGTGCTTAGTTCTTTTGTGATGAACCTAGTTCTTGGTTATACTAATTGCATTAGTATTTTCACAAAATATAGGGATATAACCTACATCAATCCCACAATCCATTAATTGTTGTTTGATCCATAACATTTAGCACAACATGAGGCAGCAACAATACACTCAGTTTCAGCAGTAGATAAGCCCTCAGAATTTTACCTTTTTTGTGGCCCAAGACACAAGACATGAGCCAAAAAAGTGTGTCATACCTGAGGTGCTCTTTCTATCCACAAGAAAAGCTGCATAATCGGCATCATCATATCCCACTAAGTTGAAATTACTACCTTATGGATACCATAGACAAAGGTCAGTGGTGCCTTTTAGGTATCTCAAGATCCTCTTGACAGCAGTCAAGTGAGACTCTTTTGGATTTTCTTGGAATCCAGCACAAAGGCCTACACTTAAAACAATGTCAGGTCTTCTAGTAGTGAGATATAACAAAGAGCTAATCATTCCCCTATACATCTTCTGATCAACATATGAACCAGGTTCATCCATATCCAATTTCTTGGATGTTGCAATAGGAGTGTCAATTTCTTTGTATGTTCCTTCCTGGTTTTGTTACTGAGGAATAGGTTCATGGACAGGTTCCCTAGAGGTTAGAGGATCGGTTCCTCTCTAGTCAGTTCCCCCTATCACGTTGCCCTAGGTGGAAGGACATGTTCCATCACCTGTTCCTTCCTGTGATGCTGCTTCAGGATGGACTGTGGCTTCATCATTTGAGTTTATTGTCAGTCAAATCTCTTCATCATCTTGTTCCTTACCAACCCCAATGATCTCACCTTTCTTCCCATTTCCAAAGGAGACATTACCTCCTTTGAGGTTCTCAAGTGAAAAGAATTGGTCCTTGCTTCTTGTCATGTGCTTAGAGCAGCCACTATCCATGTATCATATTTGGTTGCTCCCCTTCACTTGAACCTGCAAAAGGAGATCATGGGTTAGTCTTAGGAACCCAAACTAGTTTGGGTCCCTTTCTATAGGCAAACGGATAAATCACATTCTTTTTAGCCCAACTTGGCAGCCTATTTTTCCCTAGAACAAAATTTTTGTTCTTCTGACTTGCCTTCTCTTTTGCAGTGCATTCACTTTTATAGTGACCAGTATTACCACAGTGTGTGCAAATCTTGTTCTCAGGGAGTGTGAGGTACTTGCCTTTGGGATCCCACTTAGGTGTAGAGTTCCCAAAGCCAAGTCCTCTTCTGTTGCTACTATGATGTTTTTGTAGCCATGAAAGTGCATCAGAGGATCTGTTCCATTTACAAGTTCTGTCTAGCTCATGCTTAACCTTAGTCAAGTCCTCCTTCAGGGTTCTTACCAGTTCATCCTTTTTATAAAGCTCATCTTTTACCTTTCCTAGATCCTTTTCTAGTGAGAGTTGTGTGTCACTAGCTATTTCTTTACCTGTTCCTAACTTCAATTTCAGATTTTCAGATCTAAGTTCTAAGACAGTTGTATCAAGTGCATGAACCTGGTTCTTCAATGTAGTATTTTCCTTTTCAGTTTTACAAATATTTATTTCCAGGTTTTTGCATTCTGCTATTAAAGAGTTACACTCTTTTGACAGCTGTTCTTTTTCAGAACTTATATTCTTAGATTCATCAATAAAAATTAGCAACAATTCAAATATTCTATCTTTAGAAAGGAGTTTAATTTTATCCTTAAGTTCCATAAAACTTATCTCGGATTCTTCATCAGGTTCATCTTCAGATTCCCGAACTGCTATAAGAGCGCGTTCAGCAACCATTGCTTTGGATGACCTTTTGTTGTAGTTCTTCTTGTCATGAACTTGTTCCTTCTTTCTGTTCCTTCTTTCAGATTTCTCCTTTTTTTCCACTTGACTTCCCACGTAGGACACTTCTTGATCATGTGGTTCTTTTTACCACATTTGAAGCATCCATCAATCATCTGCAAGTGATCATCGAATAGTGGTGGATTTCTCTTTACACTTTTCAGGTAGCGCACTCATCTTGATCTTTTCCTAAGGTGTTAGCCTCTTCAAGGATAACCTGTTCTGATACCAATTGATGTTTTATACGTCAACACCAAACAAGAGAGGAGGGGGTGATTTGTGTGGTGTCCAATTTTCGAGTGCAGTCTCTATAGAAGAACCTGGTTCTTCTATGTGTTCCAATCGTACTGTTGCAGAATAATAAATGCAAAAAAGTAAAGAACATAGAGATTTTTACGTGGAAAACACCCGGCTCAAAAGGTGAAAAAACCACGACCTACTACTCAGTAGGATTTTCTCCAAAGACTTCACTACAACTCTGAGCCAACAACATTTACAAAATAAACTCTTTTGTAAACCTAAGGATTAACTCTAACCCTTATAACAACACGTCACAGGCTGTTGTGACTACGTCAAGTTAAATCTAACTTGAATGATACAACTCAAGTACCTAGTACAATTTGCTTCTAAGAAAGCTGAAAAAGGTACAATTTTAGACCATCTACTACAATAAACTAGACTAAAAGACAACATATGGAACTGGTTCTTGTAGCTGGTTCAAGTAGCTTCAGATTCACACTCTCCAATTTGGATCAAACTGCTTGCAAAATGTCTTCACGAATTTTGCTCTCAATTCTTGATAAATTTCTGCTTTTGTGCGTCTGTTTACAATAAGAATATTCTGCAATATATATAGGATTTAGTAGATAAGGAATTAACTAGAATCCTAATGCTACTCTTCCTTGGTGAAAGAGTTCTAGTCAAACTCAACTCCTAAATCCTTCCTTATCTTAGATTCTATTCTCATTGAATAAGGAGGCCTTCTCCAATTTCGTTTTTGCAATCTTTTCGATAAGAAGATATCTCAATTTTACCAGAATACATTTATCTCATGCATGTGCGACTCATGTGCCTTTAACTCTGCTGGTCTATGTCACCTGTGATGGACCTGGTTCATCTCGGAGTTCCTTTGTTAATTTTCAAAACTATTTTCTTTCTTGGGCCAACAGTCAGTTACTTCCATTGTCCCTCTAGTATGATAGCAACAAAAACTTTTCATATCAATGATTTCAACCTAGGAAAAAGACTTTTTATTTGTATTGGTTTTTTATGGGAAGCAACATTATATTTGAATTCACTTTTTTTTAGTGCACAAATAAATACAGGTCTGTTTTTATTTTGGTAGTAGACAAGAAATATTTTTAAACTCATATACTTACCTTGACATAGTGAAAGCACAGCTGGCAGAAGACGACGTTACCAATATTGCAAAAAGATGACCAAATGAGTCCACCTAAAAGCATCTAAATAGCGTAGAATATAGCAAATATTTATATCCGACGGATAAATATGATTATAATTATAGTTAACAAATCTTGGTCGTAAGATAATTTAATAAAGTAATCTACTTTCTCAGCAAATTTGAAATACAGGCAATCTATTGGGAATTATTTTTGCTCCATCATAAGGTATCATACGATGTGCTGAAGATCTTTGGCCTTTAGCTTATGTCTGAAAATGTAGCTTTGACAAACACACAAATATTATACAAATAAAAAATCAAGGTAGCTAAATCCGAAGCAAAAGTGACCGCTTGTCTCACCTATTAATTTACACTTCTAATATAGTCTAGTTGGTCGTTACCCATGTATAGTCTGACACACAATGACATAGTTTATATATAATAAACTTAAAATTATTTACTGATGTTCAGTAATAAATGCTTCAACTAAGAAAAATCTTATTTATCAAGATTTTAGTGGTAGTGAATTGTGTTTAAACGTTGCCAAGGATTTTTATAACTGAACTAAAATTAAAATTATGTAGATGATAAACGTATAATTCTTTTGTTCATTTTAAGAAAATTAGTACATGCTAAAATATGGTATTTGAATTTCTAACCTTGATTATGGCTTTGGTAGAGTACTTGGTTCCCTTTTTCGTTTCTTAGTTCCTTTCGCATCAGTCACAAGTATTGACTTGTAACGACTCGGCCGGTCGTTTCAAGAGTTATGGACTCATTTTCCCATTTCCTGCTTCTTTTGTGCTCTTCAACTATATTTTGACTTACCGGGTTAGTTGGTTCAGATCCGGAGTGGTTTTGGAGTGAATTGAGACACTTAGTCTCTTATGAGAAGATTTAAGTTGGAAAGGTTGACCGGATGTTGACTTATGAGTAAACGGCCTTGGATTTGAATTTTGATGGTTCCGTTAGCTCCGTTAGGTGATTTTGGACTGGGGAGCGCCCAGAATGTGATTTGGAGGTCCGTAGTAGAATTAGGCTTGAATTGGCGAAAGTTAAAATTTTGATATCAGGGTCGGAATGAAACTCCAGAAGTTGGAATAGGTTCATGGTGTCATTTTTTACTTGTGTGCAAAATTTGAGGTCATTTGGACGTGGTTTAACGGGTTTCAGCATCGTTTGTGGAATTTGGAAGTTTAGAAGTTCTTACGCTTGAATCCGAGGGCAGTTCGTGTTTATGATATTGTTCGAGGTGTTTTGGTGATTGAACTAAGTTTGTATGATGTTATAGGACGTGTTGGTATGTTTGGTTGGGGTCCCGAGGACCTCGGGTTGATTTCGGGTGGTTAACGGATCAAGTTTGAAGTTTAGAGAATGGCTAAAGTTTGGAACTCAACTGTCATAACCGCACCTGCGGAGTGGGAGCCGCAGGTGCAAGTCGCATAAGCGGGAATTTGATTGCAAGAGCGAAAGGAAGAAGGGTTGGCATAATCCGCAGGTGCGAGGGGTTTGCCGCACCTGCGATGGTCGCAGAAGCAGAAGAGAGGGCGCATGTGCGAGGCTGGACCGTAGAAGCGAGAGGATTTCCGCACCTACATAAGTGCATATGCGGTCTCTAGGCCGTAGGAGCGAGGTCAAGACTTTAAGTGAAGTTCCGCACCTGCGGTGGATTTTCCGCAGGTGCGGCGTCGCAGAAGCGACATTTGGACCGCAGATCTGGTGTCGCTGGGCAGAACCAATAAATTGAAGACTTCACGAATTTTGCTCATTCCACCATTTTTGAAGACGGGTTTTGGAGATTTTGAAGAGAGTTTTGAAAGGGATTCAAGGATATTCAATGAGGTAAGTTTCTTGTTCTCTAATATCATTAACTCTGGTGTTTTCTCCTTGATTTCCCACCTAGATGTGAAACTTTAGGGGTTAGGGCGTGGAATTTGGAGAGAGTAATTTTGGGATTTGAGGGAGCAAATGATGTCGGATTTTGATGAAATTGGTATGGTTAGACCCGTGAGTGAATGGGCTTTCTGGTTTGGTGACTTTTGTCGGATTTTGAGACGTGAGCTCGGGGGACGATTTTGAGTCAATTTTAGGATTTGAGTCCAATTTAGTAGTATGTTTTGTGGAATTGGTTCCTTGGCATATATTGATTGTAATGTGTTACTTTTGGCTAGATTCAGAACGTTTGGAGGCCGGTTCGAGAGGTAAAGGCATTGCGGAGTAGGATTTTGCTTGGAATGAATCTGGTCCTGAGGGTATGAAACCCCGGACACCGTGTCGTATGATTATTTTGGAGGTGACGCACATGTTAGGTGACGGGCGTGTGGGCATATACCGTAGGGATTGTGACTTGGTCCGTCCCGTGAGAATGTGGAATCAATTGACCTATTGTTTAATACATGTTCCTTATGTTTTCGTGGAAATTGACTGTACTTCAAGTTAGAAATCATATTTAGGCCTTATGTGATCACTGTTGAGACCTGCGAGGTCGTGTAGTTTCTGAGTTAGTTGCTAATTGTTGTTTTATACTCCGTCATAGCTTTTCTTGCTTATTATGCCTTCGTCTCTTACTGTTCATTGTTGATACATGATATTATTTCTGTTTGGGCTGTTTATATGATTTCTAAGAGCCTGAGAGATGGGAGAGATTGATGACCGAGTGAGGCCGAGGGCCTAATTATGAGGTTATTGATACTATAGTACGTGAGTTGTCCATGCATCACTTGATTTGTCTGTGCAGATTCTGATATTGAGTCTATAGCACGTGAGTTGTCCGTGCAACACGTGAGTTGTCTGTGCGGATTCAGAATTTGATACTATAGCACATGAGTTATCCGTACAACACGTGATTTGTCCGTGCGGATTATAGTGCTTGGGCTGAAGGAGCCCTTCCGGAGTCTGCAGACCCCCAGTGAGCGCAGGTACCTATTGAGTGTGATTATTGAGGGCTGAGAGCTAAGTGATTGAGTTGCTGAGATGAGCTGAGTGACTGCGTCTTGAGAGACTGTACTCACTTTCCATTATTGTTGCACTTAGCTGTTTTCTGTACGTGTTATGTAACTCTCTAAAACACTTGATATCTGGTACTTGAGCACGAACTAATTTGACTAGAACTGCTTAATTTGAAGCATGCCTATTTCTTGATGAAGTTAACTGGAAAAAAAACTATAATTGCATAGCTCATCACTGCTTCTCAGTTCCTTATTTATTTCTGTTACTTATTGAATTGAAGTACTCACGTTACTCCCTGCACCTTGTGTGCAAATCCAGGTGAGACCAGCCGCGGAGGTCGTTGAGTTTGTGCACAGGGACTGTTCGAAGATCTACGGGGTAGCAGCCAGCGTCCGCAACCCTTGACTCTCCTCCCATTGTTGTCTTTTCTTTCTGTTTAGTGTTGATGAACTATTGTAAACTCTGAATTTTGGATTTGGTTTTAGATGCTCATGACTTGGTGACACCCCGATGTTGGCTATCTTTTCCGCATGTTATTATAGATTAACTCTACTTACGAAATATTTATTATGAAAAGGTTTTTGAACTATCTTCTTATAAATTATCAATGTGTTTTGGAAATGTCGGCTTCCCTAGTACCACGATAGGCGCCATCAAGACGAGTTAGGTATTTGGGTCGTGACAAGTTGGTATCAGAGCCTAGATAACATAGGTCTCGCGTGTCATGACCAGGTTTAGTAGAGTCTTGCGGATCGGTATAGAAACATCTGTACTTATCTTTGAGAGGCTGCAGAAACTTTAGGAAAACTTTACATTCTTGAATTCTTGTCGTGTGGATCTGTTGATTTTGGTAACTAAACTTCTGTTATTCTATTCTCTCACAGATGGTGAGGACACGTGCTACCGGTCAGGACGGACGACCACCAGTACCACCAATTAGGGTCGCGGTAGAGGCCGTGGTAGAGGTAGAGGTGCAGCTCGCACCGCAACTAGGGCAGCACTAGCAGATCCACTAGTTTCTCCAATCCAGGATCAGGTTCCGGTTGTAGATGCACCAGCGGGACCAGCTCAGGCACCAATTGTGCCCTTCATGATTTCGTGTCTTTAGGAGACCTTAGCTTATATTTTGACCGTGTGCACCTGTATTTCTCAAGAGATCTTTGTTTCTACTACATCATCCACTTCTCAGGCTAGGGGAGGCACTCAGACTCCCGCTGCCCGCACACCCGAGCAGGTTGTTCAGGGACTTCAGACACCAGGGGAACCACTAGCCTAGTCGATTTCACCTACTCAGGACTATGTTGTTCCAGTCATGCCTGACGATGAGCAACATAGATTGGAGAGTTTTGGTAGACTTCAGCCTCCGACTTTTAGGGGCGAGGATGCCTAGGGTTTCTTGGACACGTGTTAGAGGATTCTCCGTACAACAGGTATTCTGGAGACCAGTGGGGGCTCTCGTTCACTACATTTCAGTTCTCTGGAGCTTCCTTCACTTATGAGAGGCGTAGGCCTGTTGGTGCATCGCCCCTTACCTGGAAGCAGTTTTCCGTTCTCTTCCTGGAGAAGTATGTATCGCAGTCCCGCAGAGAGGAGCTACACATATAGTTTGAGCAGTTGCACCAGGATGAGATGACAGTGTCGCAGTACGAGATGAGGTTTTCTGAGTTGGCCCGTCATGCTATTTGGTTGGTTTCCACGGATAGGGAGAGGAACATGAGGTTCGTTAATGGCCTCACATATCAGCTGTGAATTCTTATGAATAGGTAGAGAGTGTCTGGTACTTCTTTTGAGGAGGTTGTTGACATCGCCCGGGAAATAAGAGTCTGTTTGCCGCTAGGAGCGGGTTGAGAGGGAGGCCAAGAGGCCTCGTGGATCGGTGAGATTTAATGGCATTCCTTCTGGGGGAGGAGAATGAAGAAAGATGTATCAGGATTTGAGACAGCACTACTGGTGGAGGAGAATAAAGAAAGATATAGTTGGGTTTGTAGCTCGGTGTCTCAACAGTCAGCAGGTGAAATATGAGCATCAGAGATCGGGTGGATTGCTTCAGCAGATAGAGATTCCAGAGTGGAAGTAGGAGCGGATCACCATGGATTTTGTAGTTGGGCTCCCACGGACTTTGAGGAAGTTCGATGCTATTTGGGTGATTGTGGATCGACTGACCAAGGCCACGCACTTCATTCCGGTGTGTACTACATATTCTTCAGAGCGGTTGGCTGAGATTTACACAACTGATGAATTGTTCGTCTTCATGGAGTGCCAGTTTCCATCATTTCAGACAGAGGCACACATTTTACATCGCAATTTTGGAGAGCTGTGCAGTGAGAGTTGGGCACTCAGGTGGAGTTGAGCACAACATTTCATCCTCAGACGGACGGGCAGTCCGAGCGCACTATTCAGATTTTGGAGGACATGTTACACGCTTGTGTGATTGATTTTGGTGGTTCAGGGGACCAGTTTCTGCCACTCGTGGAGTTTGCTTACAACAAAAGTTATTAGTCGAGTATTTGGATGGCTCCGTATGAGGTTTTATATGGGAGGCGGTGTAGATATCTAGTGGGCTGGTTTGAGCTGGGTGGGGCTAGGCTTTTAGGCACAGATTTGGTCCAGGATGCATTGGACAAAGTGAAGTTGATTCGGGAGCGACTTCATAAAGCACATTCGAGACAAAAGAGTTATGCTGACAGGAAGGTCCGTGATGTGTATTACATGGTTGGGGAGAAGATCTTGCTGAAGGTTTCACCCATAAAGGGTGCTTTAAGAGTTAGGAAGAAGGGCAAGTTGAGCCCTTTATTTATTGGGTCATTCGAGGTGCTTCAGAGGATTGGGGAGGTGGCCTATGAGCTTGCTTTACCACCTATCTTGTCAGGTGTGCATCCAGTGTTTCATGTTTTTATGCTTCAGAAGTATATCGGCGATCCATCCCATGTTTTGGATTTCAGCATGGTTCAGTTGGTTGGTGATTTGACTTATGATGTGGAGCCAGTGGCCATTTTGGAGCGTCAGGTCCAAAAGTTGAGATCAAAGGATATAGCTTTAGTGAAAGTGCAGTGGAGAGGTCACCCCATGGAGGAGGCTACTTGGAAAACCGAGCGGGAGATGCAGAGCAGATATCTACACCTATTTGAGACTTCAGGTATGCTTCTAAACCCATTCAAGGACGAATGTTTGTTTAAGAGGGGGAGGATGTAACGGCCCGACCGATCGTTTCGAGAGTTATGGCCCCATTTCCCCATTTCCTGCTTCTTTTGTGTTCTTCACCTATATTTTGACTTACCGGGTTAGTTAGTTTGCGTCCATAGTGGTTTTGGAGTGAATTGATACACTTAGTCTCTTATGAGAAGATTTAAGTTGGAAAAGTTGACTGGATGTTGACTTATGAGTAAACGACCTCGAATTTGATTTTTGATTGTTCTGTTATCTCCTTTAGGTGATTTTGGACTTGGGAGCGCGTTCGGAATATGATTTGAAGGTCCGTAGTAGAATTAAGCTTGAATTAGTGAAAGTTGGATTTTGGTCGGCAGTAGAAATTTTGATATCGGGGTTGGAATGAAATTCTGGAAGTTGGAATAGGTTCGTAGTGTCATTTTTTACTTGTGTGTAAAATTTGATGTCATTCGGACGTGGTTTAGCGCGTTTTGGCATCGTTTGTGGAATTTGGAAGTTTAAAAGTGTTTAGGCTTGAATCCGAGGGTAATTCGTGTTATGATGTTGCTCGAGGTGTTTTGGTGATTGGAATAAGTTAGTATGATATTATGGGACGTGTTGGTATGTTTGGTTGAGGTACCAATGGCTTCGGGTTGATTTCGGGTGGTTAACGGATCAAGTTTGAAATTTAGAGAATGGATGAAGTTTGGAATTCAGCTATCATAACCGCACCTGCGGAGTGGGAGCCGCAAAAGCGAAAATTTGATCGCAGGAGCGAAAGGAAGAAGGGTTGGTCGAGTCCGCGGGTGCGAGGAGTCTGCCACACCTACGATGGTCGCAGAAGCGAAAAAGAGGGCGTAGGTGCGAGGCTGGACCGCATAAGTGAGAGGATTGCGTAAGCGCAAATGCTGTCTCTAGGTCGCAGGAGCGAGTTCAAGACTTTAAGTGAAGTTCCGCACCTGCGATGGAATTTCCGCAGGTGCGGCGTCGCAGAAGCGACATTTGGACTTCAGATCTGGTGTCGCTGGGCAGAACCAATAAATTGAAGACTTCGCGAATTTTGCTCATTTCCACCATTTTTGAAGACGGGTTTTGGAGCTTTTGAAGAGAGTTTTGAAAAGGATTCAACGATATTCAGTGAGGTAAGTTGCTTGATCTCTAATATCAATAACTATGGTGTTTTCCCCTTGATTTCCCACCTAGAAGTGAAAATTTGGGGGTTAGGGCTTGGAATTTGGAGAGAGTAATTTGGGGATTTGAGGGAGAAAATGATGTCGGATTATGATGAAATTGGTATGGTTAGACCAGTGAGTGAATGGGCTTTTGGTTTTGTGACTTTTGTCGGATTTTGAGACATGGGATCGGGGGCCGATTTTGAGTCAATTTCATCATTTCAATCCAATTTAGTAGTTTGTTTTGTGGAATTGGTTCCTTGGCATATATTGATTGTAATGTGTTACTTTTGGCAAGATTCGGAACGTTTGGAGGACGGTTCGAGAGTCAAAGGCATTGCGGAGTAGGAGTTTGCTCGGAATGAGGTAAGTAATTGTTATTAATCTTCTCCTTATGGTATGAAACCCTGGACACCGTGTCGTGTGACTATTTTGGAGGTGACGCACATGCTAGGTGACGGGCGTGTGTGCGTGCACCGTAGGGATTGTGACTTGGTCCGTCCTGTGAGATTGTGGAATCAATTGGCCTACTATTTAATACATATTCCCTCTGTTTTCATGGAAATTGACTGTACGTCATGTTTGAAATCATGTTTAGGCCTTATGTGATCACTGTTGAGACCTGCGAGGTCATGTACTTGCTGAGTTAGCTGCTAATTGCGGTTTTGTACTCAGTCATAACTTTTCTTGCTTATTATGCTTTTGTCTCTTACCGTTCATTGTTGATACATGATATTATTTCTGTTTGGGTTGTTTATATGATTTCTGAGATCCGGAGAGACTAGAGAGATTGATGACTGAGTGAGGTCTAAGGCCTAATTGTGAGGTTATTGATACTATAGCATGTGAGTTGTCCGTGCAAATTCTGATATTGAGACTATAGAACGTGAGTTGTCCGTGCAGCACATGAGTTGTCCTTGCGGATTATAGCGCTTGGGATAAAGGATCCCCTTCAGAGTATGCACACCCTCAGTGAGCGCAGGTACCTATTGAGTGTGATTATTGAGGGCTGAGAGCCGAGTGATTGAGCTGCTGAGATGAGCTGAGTGACTGTGTCTTGAGAGACTGTTCTCGCTTTCCATTATTGCTGCACTTAGCTATTTTCTGTACTTGTTATGTAACTCCCTATTATACTTGATGTCTGGTACTTGAGCACGAACTGATTTTATTTGAACTGCTGAATTTGAAAGCATGCCTATTTCTTGATAAAGTTTACTGAAATAAACTGTAATTACATAACTCATCACATCTTCTCAGTTACTTATCTATTTCTGTTACTTACTGAGTCGAAAGTACTTACGTTACTCCCTGCATCTTGTGTGCAGATCCAGATTAGTTGTTAGATTTATGTTCATAATGAAAAGTTTTCGCCTGCAAAATGTAAATAATGGTAACGACTCGGTCAGTCGTTTTGAGAGTTAGCACCCTGATCCCCTAATAACTGATTTTCCCACGTTTGTTTCTGCTTTTGGAAGTTGCCGGAGTGATTAGTTGTGGAATTCGGAGAGTTTTGGGATACATTCCCCAATTATGAGTTTAAGCCTTAGAAACCGGACCATAGTCGAAATTATGCGAAGACGGATCTGGAATGGAATTTCGTCGACTCTGTTAGCTCCGTTGAGTGATTTTGGAGTTAGGAGCGTGTCCAGAGTGTGTTTTCAAGGTCTATAGTAGATTTAGGCTTGAATTGGCGAAACTTAGAATTTCGGCGATTTCGGCCGATAGGTGAAATTTTGATATCGGGCTCGGAATGGAATTCCGGAAATGGCTGTTGGTTCGTAGTGTCATTTGTGACATGTGTGTCAAATTTGAGGTAATTCGGATTAGTTTTGACGTGTTTCAGCATCGTTTGTGGATAAAAATGCTATGTTCTTAGGCATGAACTCATGTGTAATTCTTGTTTTTAGTGTTATGTGATGTGGTTTGAAGGTTCAACTAAGTTTGAATGAGGTTATAGGACTGGTTGGTAGGTTTGGTTGAGGTCCCTGTGGCCTCGGGTGTGTTCGGATGCTCAACGGGCTAAATTTAGACTTGAAAGATAGTAGACTTTTGTTGGTGTTGGTCTCCTTATATGCGATCACGTGAAGGGAGTCGCGATCGTGTAGGCTAAACTGGGCTAGGGGAGTTTTGTTCTTCGCATTCGCCGGCAGAAGTATGCGAACGCGTAGGTGTGGTAATGTGATAAATTGCGAATGCATGGGCTAGGCCGCGTTCGCGAAGAAGAAGTAAGGCAGCAGTGGGTCGAGCTTTGCTCTTCCCGGCCGCATGAGGTCAACCGTGATCGCGTAGGGGCTGGGCAGTTAGTGCATTGCGTTAGGTTAGGGGTTCACGCTTTCGCGTAGTGTAACAAATTAGGCTATGAAGTTTGCTCTTCGTGATCACGTGTGTACTTCTGTGATCGCGATTAAGGCACATCTGGGCAGAATTAAAATACCCAAAATCGAGGGTTTGGGTCATTTTTTATAATGTGAACTTGGGAGCTCGGGATTTGACGATTCTTAGAGATTTTTCACTTGGGTGTTTGGGGTAAGTGATTCTTACTCGGTTTTGATTAATTCCTGCTAATCGATGCTTAATTTTATCATTTAATTTCGAATTTGGGGTGAAAAATAGGAAAAATTGAGAAAAGTTCCTAGGCCGAGTTTTTTTGTTTTGATTGAGATTTTGGTATTAGATTTGAGTAAATTTGGTATGGTTAGACTCGTGGGTGAATGGTGTTCGGAATTTGTAATTTTTACCCGATTTCGAGACGTGGGCCCAAGGGACCTTTTGGGGTGATTTTCCTAATTTCGCTTATTAGCTTCGAATTAATTAGTTAAATTAGTTACTTAAAGTTATATTTACGTTATGCAATTGAATTGAATAGATTTCGGCCATTCAGAGTCGGGTACTCGTGGCAAGAACGTGGTTTCGAGTTGAATTGAGCAGTCGAGGTAAATGGCTTGCCTAACTCTGTGTTGGGGACTTTCCCTTAGGATATTTTTGACATTAATTGTTGTGTGGGCGTCGTGTACGTGAGGTGACGAGTACGTACACTGGCCATTATTGCTAAAATCCCATTTTTTTCCGAAAATTATAAACGGTTTTCTCTTATTACATTGCTTTAATGTGTTAAATTGTTTAACTTAGATTAGGAAAGCATGCTTACCTGTTTAATATTAAATTGCCTATCTGACACTCTATACGTCGTGTTTAGTTAGCTTATTGCTTTTCCCTACCTGCGATTTGATGAACTGTTTAAAATGATGCCTTAATTGTCATTTATTTTGCATTGCATATTTAAATTGGGACTACAGACGTATTACGGAAGATCCCCCAGCACTGCATATTTATTTTGGGACTTCCCCCAGCACTGCATATTTATTTTGGGACTACGAACGTATTCCGGGAGATCCCCCAGCACTGCATATTTATTTTGGGACTACGAACGTATTCCGGGAGTTCCCCTTGTACTGCATAATCACTTGGAACTACAGGACGGTATCCCGGGAGATTTCACCTTGTGTTACATTGTTCTGAGCCGAGGGCTATCTTTATTGTTATGTTTTAGATTATTTTCCTTAACTAATTACCATAGAAATTACCTATCTTTCGTACTGTTTTAAATTCATTTATATAGAAATCCAGTAGAGCCTTAACCTGACATCGTTACTACTTGACTGGGGTTAAGCTTGGCACTTAATAGGTACCAAATGTGGTGTACTCATGCTCTTTCCTGTACATATTTTTCGAGTGTAGATCCAAGTACGAGTTATCAGTCGCGTGGTTAGTTGTTGCAGCTGTTTCCAGGAGACCGCAATCTAAAGCGTCCACAGAATTCTCCGACTCACCTTCTAATCTATCTTGTAGAGACTTTTCCTATGTACTTCCCAGTCTTCTTTAGAGCTACGGTAGTGTAGAAGCTTGTGACTATATTGTGACAATCCGAGTCTTTGGCAATTATATTGTGTACATGCCGAGCGGCATTGTTATGATTATTAGATTTTTGTCTTTTATTTCTTTATTTATCGTATTTTTGATTAATTTTTATCCGCAAATTAGGCTTACCTAGTCGTAGAGACTAGGTGCCGTCGCGATACCTTCGGAGGGTAAATTGGGTTGTGACAAGTTGGTATCAGAGCGACTAGGTTCATAGGAGTCACTAGTCACAAGCCGGTTTATTAGAGTCTCGTGGATCGGTATGAGACGGTCGTATCTATCTTTAGGAGGGTATGTAACTATTAAGAACAATCATATTCCTTGAATTTCCTTGTTGTGCGAGTTATTGACATCAAAAATTGTAAAACTCTATTCTATTCTTTCTCACAGATGGTGAGGACCCGTATCGGGAGGACCGACGATCAGGCGCTCGATCCCCCAGTTAGAGCCGCCAGAGGCAGGGGTCGGGGTAGAGGACGAGCACGCGGTGCAGCCGGAGCACCTGCGAGAGCAACGACAGAGGATCCCACAACAGCTCCAGCTGGAGGACCGGCTCAGGAGGTCCATATTGCTACTCCATCCCTCCAGGAGACTTTGGCTCAGTTCATGAGCATATTCAACACTCTGACTCAGGCTTGGCTACTTTCGATAGCCCCAGCCACATCTCAGGCCGGGGGAGGGTTTCGGGGCCTCGGAACATAGATTTAGCTAAATTAACATAGAAGGACCTTGTGGGTCATCACATTATGTCAATTTAGCAACTAATGAACTACAAAAATCCAAACCAAACTCCAATTCTTTCTTATAGCGAAGAAGAAGGTTATGGAATTCTGAGCGAAGAGAAACAAAAGCAGACAAAATCAATTCTGGACTTTGAAATTACCTATTTAATTCTTCTCTGAAAGAAACAATCAGACAAAGAAAAACAAATAAGATGAACAGATAGAGATAGATAGAGAGTGACCTATCTATCATACTAAAGTACCGCAGACTTCGTGTATTTGCACCAGCTGTCAAGTTGATTCACACGCATTAACTTTCAGCAGAATTTAGGAGTAAGGTGAAATGACCAGAATACCCTTTAGTAGCAAGCACACATGACGACCTTGACATGCTTCTCTCACTCTTCTATATATTAGTACTAGTGAGATGATGCCCGAGCTAAGCCCGGGCCCAATGGCTATATTGAAGGTTCACGTTAACAGATTTACAAATATTTTCATCTCCATTGGAATTATCAAAACAAATAGGAGAAGTAGCAACTAAATCTAACATTCTGCTGGTGTTATAACCAAAGACAACATATACTCATTTCCCCACTTTCAGCAGTATACTAAGGTGAATTCATGAAGCTCACAGAAGAAGAGAATAGAAATTATAAAATTGTGAAGGTTCGAGCCAACTAATAAACACTGCATGAACCTGAGAGCACAGAAAGTAGCAATGTTACATCCAATTTGTCATTTCCCGGAACATTCATACCAAGGAAGAACACATTTACAAGAAAATACAATGGAACAATTAGTGGAAGCCTAAAAGAAGAAATAGCACTTTAAAATTGCAAAAGATGAAACCTAAAGGCAATGTGTCTGTAATATGCAAGAAAACAGATTCGAATAACCACCTTTGGTATTGTCAACACTTTCTTCTCTTGAATCATCAAGTGTTAACCTTCTCTGCTACCTGAGCATTTGAAGAAAACAATGATGACAATCAAAATCGTTTCACAAAGCAGCTACCTTGAAAGCTTAATTGATCTAGGTTGAGAAGTCCCCAAAAGCTAATCTAACAATAAGCACCTGGTTTGGTACGGTTTGGCAGCGTATAATTAGTTATTTCTAGTAATTTTTGGAGCTCCACTACTCAAAATATCTCCGTTATCAATTCCCTTCAAGATACCCCATACATAAATTTGATCAGTTAAGACTTCATCCAAACAACCTGAAACGTCAGATTAAAATATGTTTATACTACGTAAATATCATATTCAAATATCTCTGCATGTTACCAATTAGTCACGACTGGGTGCACATAATGCGAGAGGTTCGAGAGGTTCATCTTGTGTAAGTGAAGGAGATTATACTATTTTTAGAAAGAACCGCAATACTTTATTGTATAACTTCACTCAACCAAACAAACTTCAAACTCATTCATAGTGAAAACTGCAAGCCATCAGAACTCTTATCTTAGACACTAAGTGTTCGATATTTGAAGGTTTCTATTAGACAGCCAAAGAAGGTTAAGTGTCGAACCTGAGTGATGGATTTTTATCTTGTCACTATTGACATAGATGTTATGTGCCTAAGAGAACAACAGTGATACTTAGTCTTTCGCTACCAGGTAATCAAGTTTTATAAAGTATATCTCTAGACAGCAATACCAAAATTTACAAGAGGATGCATAAAGTAAGAAAAAGGCAACATGTTTACCTGGAATTTAGCATCAACAAAAGGTACCTTACAAGAGCATCTATCATATTACCATTTTTTTTGCAATTACTCAATATTTATATTGGCTGAATTATTTAAATAAGCAGTGTTATACTTCCACCTACAGTGCAGTTTAGTTTGCTGATAAAAATACACCCTTAAGAATGTCGCATATGCAACTATTTCACTGCAAGACACAGAATAAAATAATAGCAGCAGTTAGCGAAATTTGTAGTAAAGCTATTACTACTAAAAAAGAAAGGACTTTGATAGATAAGAAGCAACTTTATTATATAACGGAGAAGAACAAATTCAAGATGAATAAAATCATCAAGAAATGAAAATGAGGCAGTTACAGAACTAACATCTAATAGACAGTAAATCCTACTCTTTTAATCGGGCGTGGGACAGACATGTTATAGTATAACTCAAACGTGGCCGGAGTTAAAAATTTTAAAATATTGGAGACAAAGAAGTTATCAGACACACTATCTGATTTTTTTTATGCAAGGGTTCTTCGCCTGAATTAAAGATTGACTTAACCAATAAGCATTGCCTATTTTAGTAATATGTTACAGAATAGAGTCTTTTAATACAATGTGCTTCTCTCAGGCAAAAATAACACTTAAGGAAAGTAAAGAAATGAAAAAGCATCACATCAAGAAAAGAGAGAATTATCGGGTAGTAATCATAATATTTCATGAATGTTCAAAACAAAATACAAAGTAGGAGATAATAAATACATGTATCGTACTTTAAAATGATCGTTTACATGAAATATGTAGTGTACACTTAAAGTAACATCTTTGTTTTGTATGTCATAAGCATGTTACTTTTCTATTAGGTTACTAAATTCATGAAAATGTTTTTCGAATAACTTCATTGTAAACTACATTATATGTAGAATGGTCATCATGATTATCTGTTGTAGGTGGTCGCACCAACAATTTGACACACTCTGAACTTTTAGCTCTCGATAATGCAACGTAGAGTTGACCATGCGAAAAAACAGGCTCGCGAAAATAAATACCAATAAAATCTAATGTTTGACCTTGTGCTTTATTTATAGTCATTGAAAAACATAGTCGTATAGGAAACTGTAATATTTTGAATGGAATAGGGACTTTTTCATCATTTGACGGTATCAGTAAAATACAAAGTAGGATATAATAAATATATGTATCATACTTGAAAATTCCCTCGATCGTTTACATGAAATTTGTAGTGTACACTTAAAGTAACATCTTTGTTTTGTATGTCATAAGCATGTTACTTTTTTATTAGGTTACTAAATTCATGAAAATGCTTTTTGAATAACTTCATTGTAAACTACATTATATGTAGAATGGTCATCATGATTATCTGATGTAGGTGGTCGAACCAACAATCTGACACACTCTGAACTTTTAGCTCTGGATAATGCAACGTAGAGTTGACCATGCGAAAAAATAGGCTCGCGTAAATAAATACCAATAAAATCTAATGTTTGACCTTTTGATTTATTTATATTCATTGCAAAACATAGTCGTATAGGAACTTGTAATCTTTTGAATGGAATAGGGACTTTTTCATCATTTGACGATATCAGTGGTAATCTACGAATAAATACATGTGTGCCCTTAAAATCACCATTGGCAATTTTAGCACTTATAACATGCGTTTTGATATAACAACATGTTAATCGTGTGTCGTTACATAACCATTCACAAGAATTCAGATTTCGTAGTGTGAGGCGCGTTGGCAAGCTGGGTAAGCTAAGGCAGTGCGAATGCGGACAAGAGCTACGATCGCGTGGGGAGTGTGGTAAATGCTATGCGATCGCGTTGACACTCACGCGAACGCACTGAGTTAGGGTAAAAAGGGTGGGCAGTGTTTTAAATAGCCAATCTGCGACCCTTCTTCATTTTTCCACCATTTTTGAACGGGATTGAAGCTTTTGAAAGAGACGTTTTAGGCGACCAAAGATGAATCGCTTGGAGGTAATATTCTTGACTTCATAAATTGTTTATATGTGATTAAAGGTCTAATTAGTTGTGAGAATTTGGGGAAAATCAGTGCAAAAATGGGTAATTACGACTTGAGATTAAGAGACCTTAAAATGGGAATTTGAGGGGTCATTTGAATTCCGATTTAAGTGTTCTTGGTAGGTATAGAATCGTGGGAGGATGAGGATCCTTATGGTATAAATTTTATCGCGTTTTGAGACGTGAGCCCGGGGGTCGGGTTTGTCCAATTTCGGGAATTGTGCCTAATTTTGATATTTTTCGATTGGGGTTCATCTCCCTAGCATATTTTGATGTGATAAACCTGATTTTTGATAGAATCAGAGCATTTGAGAGCCGATTCGAGGGGCAAGAGAATCGCAGAGTAGTTTGCCGGCCGGTTTGAGGTAAGTAACGATTGTAACTCTAAACCTGAGGGTATGAAACCCTAGTATTTTATATTGTTTTGGTAAATGAGGTAACACACATGATAGGTGATGAGCATGTGGGCATGCAACTATAGGGATTGTGACTTGGTCCGTCTCGTAGCGACTATTAAGCCGCGTATTCGATTTGGAACATTACGATATCCTGTATTTCAGAAATTTATACTTGTTTATGGGTTGTAAGCCATGTTTGGGGCCTTGTGCTGATCTGTTTAGACCCTCGGGGGTATTTTTATATTATTCTCACACTATCCTGATAGAACATTTGTAAACTCAGTCATGTTTTTCACTTATTGTTATTTTTATTGTTACCACACTGTTTTGAAACTCTGAGAGGCATTTTTGGGCTGAGTCCCCTGAATAGCGACGAGTTGCCCGAGTGGCTGGTGATGATGACTGAGTGAGGCCGAATGCCAAGTATGTGAGGATAATTATGGATCGGGTTGCACTCTGCAGCAATATATATTATTATTATATGGATCAGGTTGCACACTGCAATAATATATATTATTATTATATGGATCGGGCTACACGCTGCAGCAATATAGTGCTTGGGCTGTAGGAGACCCTCCTGAGTCTGTACATCTCCAATGAGCATAGTCGACTATTATATGGATGAGGCTACACGTCGCAACAATATACATATATTGGATCGGGCTACACGTCGCAGCAGTTATGTGTACTCATGGTACCTGTTGAGTAAGAGTGCTGAATGTGAGCTTGGACTGTGCTAGTGGAGTCACGAGTGACTGACAGACCTATTCATGAGTGATATTGTGCCCGAGAGACTATAAATTATGAGATTATTTCTTTTCACTCATTTTACACCGAGTCTCTTTACTAAACACGGATTTAATATTTTATGCAAGTTTAAATGGGGAAGACTGGAGTTTTAAAGTATGTGGAAAAAAATGTGGGCTTTTGATTTACTTTATTTTGTGTTCACTGGCGTCTATTTTTATGAAATTATGATTTTAAATGCTCGTCATTGCACTCAAGTTTGTAGTTACTTCGGTTACTTACTGAGTTGGCGTACTCACATTACTCCCTGCACCTCTGTGTGCAGATCTAGGTACCGGGCCAGCTCGCTAGTTGCTCTTCTCACATGTTTCGGAGTTGATCCAAGATTGAGGTAGCTGCTCAGCGTCCACAGCTTACCCTCCTTACTATCCTAGTTCATAGACTTGTAGTACTTTTGAACCTGTATTTGTGGCAAGGTCATATTCGATACCTTGTATACCTTGTATTAGATGCTCATGATAGTTGAATCCAGAGGTCTGGGTCGGTATTAGTTTTGATCGATTTTGGATTATTATTCTTGCTAAACTTGTCTTAAAAAGGGAATTATGTTAAAATTTAAGACTATAGTTCTATAAAATAGAAAATGTTGATTTTATTGTGTTAGAGGGCTATCCTAGTTTAACGTTAGGTGCCATCACGGACCATACTAATTTGGGGTCGTGACAAGTTGGTATCAGAGCACTAGGTTACATAGGACTCAACGATCATGAGCAGGTTTAGTAGAGTCTTGCGGATTGGTACGGAGACGTCTGTACTTATCTTCGAGAGGCTACAGAACCCTTAGGAAAAATCTCACATTCTTGAATTCTTGTCGTGCGTATCCACTTATTCGGCCAAAAGCGTAACTCTTGAAATTCCTTTCATGTATTAGAACGCGCACGTGGGCGCTCGGTATCAGCTGTGCATCGATGGCTTGTGATTTTCATGGGTGAGATGTGATTTTTAGCAGATTGATAATGGGCCAGTTTGGAGAACTTGAGGCCGGATTGTATCTGTGGCTGGAATGCTGAGATTTTTGTTTGTGTGAGCACGTGCATTTGGGGACTTATATGTCCGTTTGTGCCCTTATTGATGGGACCTTGTGACTAGACGACTATGTGGTGAGTGTGATTTGATGGTTAGATGTGTTCAAGTTGTTTGATCGTGACAAGAATGAATTAGCGGGAGATGTAGCATGAACCATTGAGTAATTCACTTCAGTCTTAAGTTAGAGTATGGCCTCGAGTTGTGAGTGTAGTGAAGGATCTCTCGTGTTGTTTGGATGTGGAATAAAGCGGAGCCTTCTGTTGTGTTATGAATTCCTAGTGATGTCTTTTGGCCCGACTAATGCCCCAGCAGCGTTCATGTATTTGATTAATGGTGTATTCCAGCCGTATTAGCACCCCTTTGTTATTGTATTGTTTGTTGGCATCCTGGCATACTCACGTAGCCAGGGGTAGCATGCTCAGCATTTGATGATAGTATTATAAGGATCCAGGGAGGAGAAGTTCTAAGCAAAATTCTCCAAGTGTAAATTTTGGGCTCAGTTCAATAGCATTCTTGGGACACGTGGTGTCTAGTGAAGGTATCCATATGGTTAGACGTGTGTGGGTAGAGCTTCCAGAAGCTCAAGATTTCCTTGACCACAGCTGCAATGTTAGTATCGCCATCAGCTTCAGGTTCTTATACAGCTTATTGTGATGTCTCGAGGAAAGGCATTAGTTGTGTTCTAATGTAGGAGGGTAAAGTGATTGCGTAATAGCTATGATCTTCAGAAGTGTATAGAGAGATATTAGTTAGGCTAAGTAGGCAGGGGTATCTCCTGCGTGTTGTCCTGAGGTGTGTGATCCTTATGTTGGTCAGCCGTAAGTTATCTTCTACCAGTAAATGATGTATATTATAATTTTAGTTTAGATCGGTTGTGGGAGTTGGCATGACCATTACAATGGTGAATGCGATATTTACATACGATTTGAGGGTCAGATGGTTTGGGTCATATGAGCTTATGAAGGATTTAGTTGAATCTCACCACAGTATGGTGGCAGTGATAGCGTATGGGCATCGTGAATTATTGTTGTCTTGATATTTGTCTTCGAGCCAAGTGGGGGAGTCCGTTAATGATAAGTTGATTACACGATTACGTGTTGTATTAGTTTCGGTTCGAAGTATATTGGTGATACAGTTATGACCTGCAGAGGTGGAGTTTGGGAATGACTCATGGAAATTCTTCGATACAGGTTGTTGACCCAAGTCATTGCATAGTTTTGAAGATTGACAAGTCTGACCAGTTGAACCAGGTCCATCAGAGTACACATTCTAGAACTGAATAGCTGGCACATGAATCGTATACGCATATGAGATATTTGTGATTGTGAAGTATCAATGAACCAAGATATTGTCTCCAAATGCGAAAAGGTTGCAAACTGATGAGAGGATAGAAGTTGAATTCAGCAAGGAAAGTAACAAAGGAAGGAAGTTGAGTTTGACACGAACTCTTTCACCCAGGAAAAGTTGGACTAGAACTGAACGACAAACTCAACAATTGAATCTATAAATATTTGAAGTATTTCTGCTGGAATTTACGACGAACAAAGGCAGAATTGAATCAAGATCTGAAAGCAAAATTCCCAGAGGTTTTGCGAGGAGAATTACTGTGCGATACAAAGGCTACAGATCAGCTAAGAACCAGTTTCATCGTTTATGTATTGAGTCTAGTTGATTGTAGTAGGTGTTTAAATATTGTATCTTATCAGCTTTCTTAGAAGCAATTGTAATAGGAACACATTGTTCAAGTTAGAGTTAACTTGAAGCTTGTAGAAATTAGCTAGAGACTAGTTGATACAAAGGGATTAGAGTTAGTCCTAGGATTACAAAAGAGTTTATTTTGTAAGTCCGTTTGGCTCAGAGTTTTTAGTGAAGAGTTTGAGAAAATCCTACTGAGTAGTAGGTCGTGTTTTTTTAACCTTTTGAGCCAGGTGTTTTCCACGTAAAAATCTCTGTGTTTTTACTTTACTGCTTTTATTATTCCGCACCAGTAGAAGTTGGAACACAAAGAAGAACCAGGTTCTTCTTGTGAGACAGCACTCGAAAAATTGGGTACCACACATTTAACCTATATTCTTGTGTGGTATTGACGTCTAAAACATCAATTGGTATCAGAGCAGGTTATCCTTGAAAAGGCTAACACCTTGGAAAAGATCAAAATGAGTGCACCACCTGGGAACTGGGAAGGTCAATCAACTGCAAGGCCACCACTCTTCAATGGCCAGTACTACTCTTGGTGGAAGAACAGGATGAAGGACCACCTGATTGGAGAAGACTATGAACTCTGGGACGTAATCACTGATGGACCTCAAGCTACAATGAAAAAGACTGCTGAAGGCTTAGATGTACCAAAGACTAGTGCTGATTGCACTGCTGAAGATCTGAAGAAATGGGAGAAAAATGCTAAGGCCAAGAAGTGGCTAGTTTGTGGATTAGGTCCAGATGAATACAGCAGAATCCAAAGTTGCACCACAGCCAAAGAAATCTGGGATACTCTACAAGTAGCCCATGAAGGAACACCTCAGGTAAAAAGGTCAAGAGGTACTCTACTATACTCTCAGTATGAAAACTTCACTATGAAAGAAGGAGAGATTATCCAAGAGATGTACACAAGGTTCACAACCTTGACTAATGAACTAAAGTCTCTTGGAATCATTCGTGAAGAGGACAGGGTTGAGAAGATCCTGACAAGAGTCTTGCCAATTTCCTGGGAAAGCAAAATCACTGCTATCCAGGAATCCAAAAATATGGCAACCCTGAGATTGGATGAGCTTATTGGAAACCTCACTGCCTATGAACTCAGAAGGCAGGCAATGAAGATGGATGGACCAAAGAAGGAGAGGAGTCTAGCTCTGAGAATCACTGAGGGGGCAGATCTAGAGGAAGATGAGTTGTCCATGATTACCAAAGAATTCAGAAACTTTCTCATGAGGAAGAAGGGCATCTCTAGAGGAGGAAACTACAACAAAGCAAAAGCTCCAGAAAGGCCAACCAATGAGGGATGCTACAAATGTGGTAAGACTAACCATCTCATCAAAAACTGTCCCCAGTGGGAAGTAGAATGGAAAAAGGAGAGATATGAAAGAAGGAACAGGAAGAAGGAACTGGTCCAACCCAAGAAGACCACAACACAGGCTATGGTCGCTGCTTGGGGGGAAATTTCAGATGAGGAATCAGAAGATGGGGAGACTGAAGATCATGCGCTCATGTAAATTGGAGAATCTGATGAAGAACCACAGGTAAGCATTTCCCATCTTAAAAACAAAATAAGTTCTTATCTAAGGAAAAACTCTCTGAGTTGCTACTTGATTTCATAGATGATTCTGAGGAAACATCCAAAGAGAATGATCAACTCTCTAAAGAATGTGCAATGCTAAAGGCAAAGTGCATGAACCTGGAAATCAGAGTCAGTGAATCTGAAAAGAAAAACACTGTCGTGTTGAACCAGGTTCATACTCTTGCGACTGAGATTCTAGAATTAAAATCTGAAAACTTAAAACCAAGATTAGGATCCAGTAAAAAGGTTGTTGATCACTCTCATTTCATGTTAGAGGAAAATTTGGGAAAATTAAAATATAAAATGTATGCCAAGGATGAACAGATAAGATCACTTAAAGAAGAGCTTGGCAAAGTCAAACATGAATTAGATAGAACTTGTAAATGGAATAAATCCTCTGATGCCTTAACATGGCTTCAAGAGAATCATAGTAGCAACAGGAGAGGGCTTGGTTTTGGGAGTCAGTTTTCCAAGTGGGATCCCAAAAGCAAGTATCTCTCTCTTCCTGAAAATAAAATCTGCACCCACTGTGGTAATACTGACCACTACAAATATGAGTGTACTTAAAAAGCGCAGGCCAGTCGAAAAAATGAGAGGTTTGTCAAAAAGAAAAACTGGCTACCAAATTGGGCCAGAAAAAATTTGATTCATCCATTATCTCATAGAAAAGGACCCAAACTAGTTTGGGTTCTTAAGACTAACCCCTGATTTCCTTTTCTAGGTACAAGTGAGAGGAAGCAGCAAAATTTGGTTTTTGGATAGTGGCTGCTCAAAGCATATGACAGGGAACAAGGAACAGTTCCTTTCACTTGAAAACCTCAAAGGAGGAAATGTCTCCTTTGGAAATGGAAAGAAAGGTGAAATTATAGGGGTTGGCAAAGTAGGTAAGGATGACACACATTCCATCGAACATGTGTACTTGATAGATGGCTTGAAATACAGCTTAATCAGTGTGTCACAATTGTGTGACAGAGGTAACATGGTTGCTTTCACTTCCACAAAATGTTTTGTGATTAACTTGCTTACTGACAAGATTGTTTTGCAGGGAAAGAGAATGAATAATATCTATGTCATAGACTTGTCCACATTGTCTAAAAATTAACTCACTTGCTTAAGTGTTTTGGACAGTTATCCCCTCCTTTGGCACAAATGACTTGGACATGCAAGTCTAAATCAGCTTAACAAATTAGTCTATAAGGACTTAGTGGTGGGACTCCCTAACATTAAGTTAAAGGAAGACAAAGTTTTTGAGGCATGTGCAAGGGGGAATCAGGTAAGATCCTCATTCAAAAGTAAGAAAATGGTCAGTACCACCAGGACGTTGGAACTGGTTCATCTGGATCTGTGTGGTCCAATGAGAACTCTGAGCAGAGGTGGTAAGAAATATGTGATAGTGCTAGTTGATGATTATTCAAGGTTCACTTGGACCTTATTTCTGACATCTAAGGATGAAACGTTTGATATGTTTACCTCATTTGATAAGAAAACTCAAAATCAATTAGGACATCAACTAGCATCAATAAGATCTGACCATGGTACTGAATTTTAAAATGCTAAGTTTGCTGAGTTCTGTGATGAACGCGTATCAATCACAACGTTTATGCCCCTAGAACCCCACAGCAAAATGGGGTTTTGGAAAGAAAAAATAGAACTCTTGAGGACATGGAAAGAACCATGCTTCTTTCTAGCAAACTGCCACACAACTTCTGGGCAGAAGCAATAAACACTTCTTGCTATATAATCAATAGATGTATGACCAGGTCACTGGTAGAGAAGACTCCTTATGAATTACTTAAAGGGAGAAAGCCCAACCTATCCCATCTTAGGGCTTTCGGATGTAAATGCTATGTGCACATAATGGCAAAGATTCCTTAGGTAAATTTGATCCCAGAAGTGACGAGGGAGTATTCTTGGGATATTCATCACATAGTAAAGCTTATAAAGTGTACAATAAAAGAACTATCTGTGTAGAAGAGAGTGTGCATGTTGTCTTTGATGAAACTAACACTCTTTCTGAGAGACAGGAACCAGAAGATGAGGAACTTGGACTGGTGAGAAGCAGTGAACACATTGAAGCAGCCATGGAAGATGGAACAGGTGATGGACCAGGTCCAACTACCCCAAGCAACATGACAGGGGGAACTTAACATGTGAATCACAGCCCTGATCCTGTTCCACAACAATGAAACAACATGGAACTATCTAGGAGTGAAAAACTAGTACTCAAACCACATAGATATCAGAGTTCTCACCCTCATGAGAACATCATAACAAATTTGTCATCCGGAATCAAAACAAGAGCTTCATTGAAAAATCTGTGTGCGTTTGATGCCTTCCTATCCTTAATCGAACCAAAGAACATTGGTGAAGCCCTACAAGATATTGATTGGGTAAATGCCATGCAAGAGGAGCTGAATCAGTTTGAAATAAGTCAAGTATGTCACTTGGTACCCAGGCCACTAGACATATCAGTGATTGGCACGAAGTGGGTCTTCAGGAACAAGTTCGATGAGGATGGAACTATTACTAGAAATAAGGCAAGACTAGTTGTTCAAGGGTATAGTCAAGAATAAGGAATTGACTATGATGAGACCTATGCTCCTGTGGCAAGATTGGAGGCAATCAGACTTCTTATAGCATTTGCTGCACATATGGAATTCACTCTCCATCAGATGGATGTTAAGAGTGCCTTTCTCAATGGCTATTTGAAGGAAGATGTATTTTTCAAACAACCTCCAGGTTTTGAAAGCAAAGAGTCACTTGATCATGTATATTAACTTGAAAAGGATCTTTATGGTCTCAAACAAGCACCTAGGACATGGTATGAGCGATTGTCAAAATTCCTGCTGGAACATGGGTACAAACGAGGCAAAATTGAGGGTACTTTGTTCCTAAGGGAAAAGGGGAAGGATCTTATAATTGTGCAAATATATGTTGATGATATCATATTCGGAGCAACCACTGAAAATCTTAGCAAAGAATTTGCTA
The DNA here is from genome assembly GCA_005239495.1 of Nicotiana undulata. Lineage (NCBI taxonomy): Eukaryota > Viridiplantae > Streptophyta > Magnoliopsida > Solanales > Solanaceae > Nicotiana > Nicotiana undulata. The sequence goes on along the minus strand of ML293651.1, from coordinate 18,438 downwards.
CACTAATAGGGAGTGAATTTGAAATGAGTATGATGGGTGAACTAAACTTCTTCTTAGGCTTGAAAATCAAGCAAAACCCACATGGAACAATGATTCATCAACAAATGTATGTGAAAGAACTCCTCAAGAAGTTCAAGATGGAGTATTCAAAAGAAATAGACACCCCCATAGCCACAACTACTAAATTGGATGTGGATGAACCTGGTTCATCCGTTGATCAGAAGGTATACAGAGGAATGATTGGGTCTCTACTGTACCCCACTGCAAGTAGACCTGATATTGTGTTCGGCGTGGGACTGTGTGCTAGGTTTCAGGAAAATCCAAAGGAGTCCCACCTCACTGCAGTGAAGAGAATTTTGAGATATTTGAAAGGCACCACTAATTTGTTCCTTTGGTATCCTAAACGTAGTAATTTCTACCTTGTAGGATATGCTGACGCTGATTATGCAGGTTTCCTGGTTGACAGGAAAAGTACTTCAGGCATGGCTCACTTCTTGGGCTCCTTCCTTGTGTCTTGGGCCACCAAGAAACAAAATTTAGTAGCTCTGTCTACTGCTGAGGCTGAATATGTGGTTGCAGCCTCTTGTTGTGCTCAGTTGATATGGATCAAGCAACAACTTATAGACTTTGGTATAGATGTGGGATGCATTCTATTTTCTATGATAACACTAGTGCTATTACTATGACGAAGAACCCGGTTCATCATAAGAGAACTAAGCACATAGATGTTAGGCATCATTTACTAAGGGATAACTATGAAAAAGGAATGATCTCAATCGAATTTTGTGCTACTAATCATCAAATTGCTTACATGTTCACTAAAGCACTGAGTAGGGAGCATTTTGAGAGAAACATGCTTGAATTAGGGATGATTAAGATCACCTAATTGGAAAAACAAACATAAAAAAAAATTATTTGAAAAAAAAAATTGGCTAGAAAATTCTAATTAGGTACTTAATCAGATTAATCATTGCTCAGTATCATGTCTTTATTGCCATACTCTTTTTCCATGTATTAATATGATTCCCTAGTTGCTAATGATGTTTCTCTATCTTTGTAAATTGAGGCAAATTAAAGATTTTAACAGGATGAACCTGGTTCATCCATGCTGGTTCATATGACTGACAAGGTACGTTCTCATCTCCATACATGTATTAATTCAATTACAGTCATACATGAGCAGGACTCTATCTATATTTGGTTCATATTCAAATACTTCATACTTACCCAAAATTGAACCATTTTCAAGAAGTACCGTCTCACTTAATTAGCCTAGTTTTAGGGGGGAAATAACTGTCTAATCAATATCAGTCCTACGGCGATTAGACTCCCACTTGAGTAAATACTCTGTAGTTGTAATCTCCCTAGACACATCTTATATAAGGGTCATAATTACTCTTCTCTTCATAAAGTAACCGTCGAACCAAGTTCAACTCATTCTACACAAACCAAAATTGATCACTCGCCTTTTCTTCCTAACAACACACAATCATGTCTTCACCACCACCTGCTTCTTCTTTTACTTCACCACCTAATCGTGATTACGACGGAGGAAATTCTGAATCAGAATCTAACTCCCCATCTGTATACGTCTCTCAATCACCAGAAAATTTGTCAACCCCTGAAAATATACCTATTCCTGAACCCACACCAAACCCTACTCCAGCCTCCAGGGGTCGCCGTGTGAACATTCTTGCCAGAAAGACAGTTGCTTCTGGTTCTAGAGCAAGATTCTTGGAAGAAATTATACAGGCTGATAAGGATCCCAACGCTGAATCATCAAGTGAATCGTTTAAATCAGCCAACGAGGAGGAAGCACCTGGTTCATCAAATTCTGAACAAGGTAATCTTGATGCTATCTCTGAATCTGTTAATGCTGAGAACAGGTTTGTTCTTGTTGGGTCCGTGGTAGATGTTGAAGTTCCGAGTAGGAAAAGAGAATTGGGAAAAAGAAAAATTCTTGAGAGAGGGGGTGGAGTTGGAGTTGTAAGGGGATCTAGGGAGGATGGCACCACACTGGCTATATGTGGTCCCATTCTTGAGAATGTTGGAGATGAAGTCACAGAGTTAGGGGGAAGTGTAGTTGAGGAGGCCGCAACAGGTCTAGAAAGCTTGAGGAAAGGAGCGGATGAATCTGGTTCATCTGGGGATGAGACACTGGCTGAAAGGCTAAAGAAACTGGGGGAGTCCTATAACCCCAAGAAAAGGAGGACTCAGAAGTCCAAGAAAGCATCTACCCCAGTTCCTCCAAAGAAGAGGAAAGTTATTGTTTTTGTTGATGCTCCTGTCCCTAAGGTGCGTGCTACTCATAATACTGTGAGAGAAGAAGAAAAAAAGTTGGAGAAGGCTCTGCAAGAGAGCAAGAAAAAGAAGGGGGCAAAGGGTAAAGCTAAGATTGGAGAGCCTGTTGAGGTTGTTGTTATTGAAGAGGAGACGTTGGACCTGGTCCAACAAGAGGAGCGGATTGCTCCAGTTGTGGTTGGGACACCAAAACCCAAAAAGGCTAAGGCTTCTTCAAAGAAGTCAGTTGTTGTGTCCACCGCACTCCAAGTACTGCCAAAAGGACCAGGTCCTAGGCAAAGAAAATGAAGGTTGTGGAGAAAGATGATGATGCAGACTGGAGTGGAGAAGAGGAGAAGGAAGATCATGTGGAGACTGACAGAATCATAATGTTTGGAAAGCGAGCAATCTTGAAGGGTAAGTTGTTCAAAGATCTAGAGGAGCCTGGAATAAGATATCTACAGGACACTTTGGACGTGCAGGGATGGAAGGACATGGTCCTTCACATGGAAGGCAGGATAGAAAGGGTTGAATTGGTGGAATTCATGGGAAGTGCCATTGTCAAAGACGGACAGGGTCACCTCTATGGTCAAAGGAGTTTAAGTTTCCTTTGATGCTAAAGAGCAGGGTGAAATTCCGAACATACCAGCTGAGGGATATGAGGACTACACAAGGCAGAGATGGCCTTGTCTAGATGGGATGGCCTCAGCAATCAACATCACCAGATTCTTCAGTGACAATGAGAGGGAGATTGAACCCAGGCCGGTCTACAAAAGTGAAATGAAGCGAGAGCACAAGTCTTTCTTTGAGTTTGTCATCAAATTCCTGCTGCCCAGACAAGAAAGAAGGCACATAGCCAACTATATGGATCTGACTCTGATGGAGTGTCTGTACAGGGGAAGCAAATCAATTGGCCAGCTTTCATCATCCAACTCTTGGAAAGAGTTGTGAATGGAACCAAAGCACATGCAATCCCATATGGATTTATTCTAACAGCTGTGCTTGCTCATTTTTGGGTTCATGCGAAGAAGGCTGAAATGGAGACTGCCATGTATTATTTTGGGAAGGAGACTTTGTTGTCATGTGATTACATTGTCAATGTTCATGCAGATGAACCTGGTTCATCTAGCAAGCAGCCAGTCAACAGCAACGTAAGAACTCTGGTGCAGGAAAGCGAGATCAAGGATATGGAGATCCTTCGTTTGAAATCTCGTGTGATTGAGGTTGAAGCTGAGCGGGATGCTCTCGGGGCTGAATTAGCAAAAGGGAAGGAAAAGAACGAGGGTGTTCTTCATTAGATGCTTTCTCTTCTACAATCCAAGACCACAACCTCCTCTGCACCTTCCCATCCTTAGGCTTTCCAAAGCTACCCAATAACCCTTCAGTGCCCAGTTCGGGACTTGTTTCTGTCATTTTGGACTTGTTTCTGTTGTCTTTTTACTGTATTTTTGCTCATGGTTTTTGATTGTTTTTTGTTTTTAATTGTCTGGTGTTTGATGTTCGTTCCTAATCAATGAATATGCTGTTTAGTTATTGACTTGTCTCAATTTCTTATTTAGCTTACATTTATTGGTTTCTTGTGTTGATTAATCATGTTTTGCACCTGCAGTTGCCTCAAATGGCCATGAGTAATAATTAATAAATCTGGTAAGTGTATCATTTTGCAACTTTTCGATGATGCCAAAAGGGGGAAGATATGTGCTGAACTTTTCAAAAAAAATTCAAAGTGATATTTATAACCTAATGAACCTGGTTTCTCTATGATTAATGCTTAAAATCATACAAAGTGTTTGAAGTGTATACAGGATTAAGTATAGAGTTTGTCATCATCAAAAAGGGGCAATTTGTTGACCCAAGTCACTGCATAGTTTTGAAGATTGACAAATGTCTGACCAGTTGAACTAGGTCTATCAGAGCACACATTCTTGAACTGAATAGCTGGCACATGAATCGTATATGCATAGAAGATATTTGTGGTTGTGAAGTATCAATGAACCAAGAGATTGTCTCCTAATGCGAAAAGGTTGTAAACTGATTAGAAGATAGAAGTTGAATTCGGCAAGGAAAGTAACAAAGGAAGAAAGTTGAGTTTGATACGAACTCTTTCACCCAGGAAGAGTTGGACTAGAACTGAACGACAAACTCAACAACTGAATCTATAAATATTTGAAGTATTTCTGCTGGAATTTACGACGCACAAAGGCAGAATTGAATCAAGATCTGAAAGAAAAACTCCCAGAGGTTTTGCGAGCATAATTATTGTGCGATATAAAGGCTACAGATCAGCTAGAAGAACCAGTTTCATCGTTTATGTATTGAGTCTAGTTGATTGTAGTAGGTGTTTAAATATTGTATCTTATCAGCTTTCTTAGAAGCAAATGTAATAGGTACACATTGTTCAAGTTAGAGTTAACTTGAAGCTTGTAGAAATTAGCTAGAGGCTAGTTGATACAAAGGGATTAGAGTTAGTCCTAGGATTACAAAAGAGTTTATTTTGTAAGTCCGTTTGGCTCAGAGTTTTTAGTGAAGAGTTTGAGCAAATCCTACTGAGTAGTAGGTCGTGATTTTTTCACCTTTTGAGCCAGGTGTTTTCCACATAAATTATTTTTTGTTTTTACTTTACTGCTTTTATTATTCCGCACCAGTAGAAGTTGGAACGCAAAGAAGAACCAGGTTCTTCTTGTGAGACAGCACTCGAAAAATTGGGTACCACACATTTAACCTATATTCTTGTGTGGTATTGACGTCTAAAACATCACAGGTTTAATGTACTCTATGGGTAAATGGAATTTATTGAATGATTTAGTTGTACTAGTAAGTGTAGTATGTGCAGTGTCAGGTCGTTCTGTTTATTTGGTCAGTGTAATTGAAATTTCATAGAGTGAATGACGTTCGAGAATGGTTCTGACGGATTCAAGGTTATATGTAGCGCTTGAGGATCTTCAAGGTGTGAGTTGGGATAGAACTGAGATTTACGTGGAAGGTGTCAAGGCTTGTGGTGTAATTACATTATCATGGATTCTATCTATCAGTATTAGGAAAGTGAAGGTAATGACTTTAAATTCGCAGGAAGTCTCTTTAAGGTAAGTATTTCTAATGTGGTGCTTCTGGGGGTATTTGAGAGAGTATTCCGCGGCTTATAAGCCTTAGACGGTATATTTTATGCTTGGGTTTCGTGCGGTGAGTCTGGATTGAGAATTGTGGTATTATGGCAAGAAGAAGTATCAATTCGAAGGTAAGTCAGAAGAAACTTGAATGAATAAGACAAGTTGGTAGTAGGTCGGATCGGCATGATAAGGGATATGATTAGTTCTGCGGTTGTTATGAAGTAATGAGTTGTTACAGGTGTTTCTTAGCAATTCTCTTGGGATTTGGTGGTATGTGTAGCTTGGTTGAGTTAAAAGGATTCAGTCATGACGGTCTGGTATGGTACAAATGGGATTCAGATAGTTCCTGATGGTTCCTACCATGGTTAGAGATGTGTATTTTCGGTCGGCGTGAGGAGCATGTGACGTATAGTGATTTTGTTTCTGGGTGGGAACAAATGTAAAGTCTTGACTAGTTGGGTGTGTAGTTTTTGTGGCTCGAAAGGGATAACAAAGTTCTTGTAATTATCATAGGATGGCGTAGCGTACGCGGTATGTGGTGTAGAGTTGAGATTGGCATATGTGAGATCTCGGTTCAGTTTCGGAAGGAAGGTCAAATTCTCAGGCAGCATTGGCAGCTTCAGATGACTAGGTAGGTGATATCACCAATTGGGTGGCTTGATGAAGGTATACATTTAATAGAATTCAATGTGTGAAATTGAGGGTGCTTCACCGGTATTGCGACGCTCTCTTGTTGGATCGACTGCGGATGTTCAAGGTTTCTTGGTGACACCGAGGAATTTTGGGGGTATCCCTCGTGGAATGATTGAGTATTAGAGACATGTTATATATTCTAGTGGTGGAGTGGGGATCAGATATGGTAATTGGTGCGCTTCATGGACTTCGAGACTGGGAGTTTCATAAATAGATTATTTTATGGTTGTGGGCTATGAGGATGCGAGCAAAGCTAGTCAGGTGTTAGTATATGCCATGATTCAGTCATTATGAACCTTGGAGAGTTATCTACCTGTTGTGGGTGACCAGAGTTGACTTAGAGTGATTGGTAGGCCAGTATGGGTGTGTATTCTGCACCGAGTCGGAATTGTTGACTTCGAATTGCTATTGTTGAGGGATGCACCATTCGATTGTCATTAATCTTACTCGTGTTTTGGAGTGATCTGTGAGTTACCTTTCGATGTTTCGAGGAGTTGTGATTATTGGTTATATGTGCATAGGGTGCGGTTCTATCTGGGCTTTATAGTGAGACTTGAGTAAGGTAAGAAATTGGGTGTTGCAGGATTGAGACGGGTTGGTTATGTTCTTTTGGGTTATGTGGCATGGTATCGTCCGTTTTCATGTGGTTATGGCAATGCACTCTGAGTACTTGATGTCTAATTGCGCATGGTTACTTATTGTGGCAAGGTAATTAGGGCTTGAGATTAAGAGACCTTAAAATGAGAATTTGAGGGGTCATTTGAATTCCGATTTCAGTGTTCTTGGTAGGTATAGACTCGTGGGAGGATGAGGATCCTTATGGTGTAAATTTTATTGAGTTCTGAGACGTGGGCCCAGGAGTCGGATTTGGCCAATTTTGGGAGTTGTGCCTAGTTTTGATATTTTTCGATTGGGGTTCATCTCCCTATCATATTTTGATGTGATAAACCTGATTTTTGATAGACTCGGAGCATTTGGGAGCCGATTCGAGGGGCAAGAGCATTGCAGAGTAGTTTTCGGGCCGGTTTGAGGTAAGTAACGATTGTAACTCTAAACCTGAGGGTATGAAACCCCGATATTTTATATTGTTTTGGTAAATGATGTGACGCACATGCTAGGTGACGAGCGTGTGGGCATGCACCTATAGGGATTTTGACTTGGTCCGCCCCGTAGCGACAATTAAGCCGCGTATTCGATTTGGAACCTTACGATATCCAGTATTTCAGAAATTTATACTTGTTTATGGGTTGTAAGCCATGTTTGGGGACTTGTACCTATCTGTTTAGACCCTCATGGGTATTTTTATATTATTCTCACACTATCCTGATAGAACATTTGTAAACTCAGTCATGTTTTCTACTTATTATTATTTTATTGTTACCACACTATTTTGAAACTCTGATAGGCATTTCTGGGCTGAGTCCCCTGAATTGAGATGAGTTGCCCGAGTGGCTGGTGAGGATGACTGAGTGAGGTCGAGAGCCAAGTATGTGAGGATAATTATGGATCAGGCTGCACGCCGCAATAATATATATTATTATTATATGGATCGGGCTGCACGCCGCAGCAGTTATATGTACTCATGGTACCTGTTGAGTAAGAGTGTTGAGTGTGAGCTTGGACTGTGCTAGTGGAGTCACGAGTGACTGAGAGACCTATTCATGAGTGATATTGTGCCCGAGAGGCTATAAATTATGAGATTATTTCTTTTCACTCATTTTACACCTAGTCTCTTTACTAAACACGAATTTAATTTTTTATGCAAGTTTAAATGGGGAAGACTGGAGTTTTAAAGTATTTGGAAAACAATGTGGGCTTTTGATTTACTTTATTTTGTGTTCACTGGCACCTGTTTTTATGAAATTATGATTGTAAATGCTTGTCACTGCACTCAAGTTTTTAGTTACTTTGGTTACTTACCGAGTTGGCGTACTCTACTCCCTGCACCTCTGTGTGCAGATCCAGGTACCGGGCCAGCTCGCTAGTTGCACTTCTCACGTGTTTCAGAGTTGATCCAGGATCGAGGTTGCTGCTCAGCGTCCACAACTTACCCTCCTTCCTATCCTAGTTCATAGACTTGTAGTACTTTTGAACCTGTATTTGTGGCAAGGTCACATTCGATACCTTGTATTCCCTGTATTAGATTCTCATGATAGTTGACTCCAGAGGTCTGGGTCGGTATTAGTTTTGATCGATTTTGGATTACTATTCTTGCTAAACTTGTCTTTAAAAGGGAATTATGTTAAAATTTGAGACTATAGTTCTATAAAACAGAAATTGTTGATTTTATTGTGTTAGAGGGCTAGCCTAGTTTCACGATAGGCGCCATCACGGACCATACTAATTTGGGGTCGTGACAAGGGCAACCCATTTTTATCTCATCTTAGTGGGGTGTTTGGACATAAGAATTGTAAAGTTCCATAAAAAAGTGCAAATTTTTTAACTGAAAATGGTATTTGAAAATTAGAGTTGTGTTTGGACATGAATATAATTTTGGGTTATTTTTTGAAGTTTTGTGAGTGATCTGAGTGAAAATTTTGAAAAATAACTTTTTGGAGTTTTCAAATTTTCGAAAAATCCAAAATTTATCTTCAAGTGAAATTTGAAACTTTTATGGTCAAACACTAATTTCGAAAAAAGTGATTCCTTTTGGAAAAAAAATGAAACTTTTTTATATCCAAACGGGCTCTTAAACTTCGAAATGAATTGTTTTTAATGCATTTAAACAAGTAAGTGATCCTCAGCTATCGATCAATTTACAATTACAATTAGATTTTTAAAAAAACGTGGGAGATAATATCATTTTTCCATGATTAATTAAGATAAATTTTATATTCTTGATGTAAACAATATAATTGATAAATTTGGAAATTGATATTTCCACAAATATTTTATTTTACTTTTTTTGGGTGATTTTGGGACCCACTATCAACAGTTTCCTAGAAGCACATGTTGGATTTTGGAAGTATGTTGAATAAAGTCTAAGTTCAGGGTCAGCTAACAAGAGACACCGAAAAATGACGACTTTTTGATAATATTGTTTCTTATCTTTGAGGGTAGGTCTATTTTGATCATTCAAATATAATTTTGAGCATATTTAGTTCCTTAAGTATGCTAAAGTGGAGCACCTTTAATCTCACTGACAGAATGTGTTCCAAAACTAATTGTGTTAACTAACTCTTATTCATGAAGTAAATCTTCTGCTCTAAAGCAAAACGTTTCCTCTCCTTATTTTACTTATTTTGAGATAACGTCATCTAAAATTTTGACCTTGAAAATATTCGGTTCTGTGCCAGTTTTCAATGAGAAAATGACATTGTATAGCCGCTGTAAAAATAATAGCCAAATAGATATAAATTTGTGTGTGTGTGTGTGTGTATATATATATATATATATATCGTATGTTAATATACAAAAATTATACAAATTTTATATACTTTTTAGGCTACAAAATGTGAATAATTTCTGGCGCAGGCTAAAAGTGATAATACAATCGGGTTATTCGTTTGCTTCAATAATATGCATAGAAATGATCTTGACAGCTTTATTGTTTTTTCAAGTTTTAACTTTTCTTTTTGGAAAAATCAACCGAACATTTTCAAAGTGAAAGTTTGAACGTTAAAATCTTATTTATTAGCTCTGTACTATAGTGGGTGTTGATTTATAAAATATTTTCGATAACAACAACAACAACTATATAGTAAAATCCCACAAGCACGGTAAGGGGAGAGTAGTGTGTACGCAGACCTTACCTCTACCCGACGGAGTAGAAAGGCTATTTCCGATAAAATATTTTTGATAAGTAAATTAAAAAGACGATGAGTGCCCAAACCAACCCCGTAATTGATCTTGGACAGATTGTGTCAGTGAGACTAAATGTGCTTCACTTTAGCATACTTAAGGAACAAAATATGGTCAGGGTTATATTTGAGGGACAAAAATTGTCACGACCTCAAATCCTAATCGGCCGTGATGGCGCCTATCGTGGAACTAGGGTAGCCAACACTCAAAAAATTCACATTTTTCTTTTCAAATATCGCAATTTATTTTCATCAATCCATAACACGCATATAAATATCGAAATCTTTAAACAAATCAATTTAGCTAACAGTCTACAACCGTCCCCAAGACCCGGAGTCAACATGTCATGAGCATCTACGAAATAAACTAACTCTGCTATTGACATAGACAAAGTCTAGAAATAATATATTAATATAAAATGAGGAAGGGAAATGGAGAAGCTGCGGACGCTGGACAGCTACATCGAAATCCAGTAAGCTGCTGATAACGAACTCGGACGACTACTGCTCCGAATCAATAACAGGATCTGTGCAGGCACATGGAGTAATAATGAGTACGCCAACTCAGTAGTAATGAAAATAAATCACAGTCTGAGAAATAAGAAACACACAGCACAGATACACCAATTCACAAAACAGTAAAACACCAAGTCACTGTAAAGTATTCATCAAATACATAAGTTCGAAAACCAATTTCCAGAAATTCTTTGAAACAAGTATAATTTCAATATATCTCAGTAAAACTCTCAGTAAAAATCAATTTGAAAAACGAAGTAAATCATAGTTCAAAAATTAAGTAAAATCATCATAAATCTGCCCCTCGAGCCACAATCATTTCTCGTAACAATTTCTCTCAATATTAGCCCATCATGCAACCTCACAGTCACTCAATATTAGCCCATCAGGCAACCTCACAATCACTCAGTATCAGCCCATCAGGCAACCTTACAATCACTCAGTACCAGCCCATCAGGCAACCTCACAATCACTCAGTATCAGCCTCGCAGGCAACATCACTCATTAGGTACTTGCGCTCACTGGGGGTGTGTACAGACTCTGGAGGGGCTCCTACAGCCCAAGCGCTATAACAAGCCACAACATGGCATAAATCACACACAATATTGGCCCGCAGCCTCTCTCATATCACAACATCCTCACAATAATGGCCCGCAGCCTCACTCAGTCAGATACTCTCAACATGCCCTTCAGGCCATAAATATACCGGGTTCTCGACCCAAAAATAGTGTTTCATTTTCAATAAATAGTATCAAAATACTCTGAGTGTCAAAACAATTATCAAGAAACGACTGAGTGAAAATCATAACATATCAGTGAGGAAAATAGTAAAATCAGCCCTCAAGGAGTAAACAAATCGGCATTAGGCCCCAAACATGGCTTACAACCCAAAACATATCAAATATATATCAATCTTATTAAGCATAGGCTTTAAAAATCGATTTCGCAACTCAATAGTTGCCTAAATAGGGAATATATTTTCAAAGTTCCAACCTTTGCATTCCGAAACCCGTGAAAGGGTGCAGAGTCCGGGGTTTCATACCCTCTAGACAAGATTTAAAGACATAACTTACCTCAAACTAGCCCGAAAACTATTCCGCAATACGCTTGCCTTTCGAATCAACTTCCGAATGCTCCAAATCTACCAAGTTCAGATACTTATCATCAAATTATGCCTAAGGAATGAATTCCAATTGAAAAATATCGATTTTAAGCACAAAACCCGAAATCGGTCAAAACCCGACCTCCGAGCCCGCGTCTCGAAACTCAGATAATTTTTAGACCAAAATATTGTTCGTCATCTCACGAGTCCGTACATATAAAGAACGCAAAAATCAGAGTTCGTTTGACCCCTCAAATCGACCCCTAAAAGTCTCATAATCTCAAGCCCTAACCCCAACTTTTTCTAACAATTTTCATGAATTAAACACTGAGATTATGTTCCTTAATCACCTAAAATCGAGTTTTAAGGTCCAAATTACTTACCTATATGAAGAACACTGATCCCTCTTCAAAATCGCCTCAAAAGCTTCTTCCCGTTCAAAAATGGTGTTAAGAGGTCTAATGGTCGCGACTAATTTATTTTTATACTGCCCAGGTAATTATGCATTGCGATCGCGGAAACACCCTCGCGATCGCGAAGTGAAATTTTCCACAGACCCTCAAATACCCTACGCGATCGCAAAGCCTCACACGCGACCGCGATTCACAGAACCTCAACCCCACGCGATCGCAACCCTACACACGCGATCGCGAAGAACAAGTAGACTCTCTCCTCACGCGCCTATAACCCCACGCGATCGCGAGCAAGGCCACACGATTGCACTGCCCTAGACTGCCAAGCTATGCGATCGCAGACACACTTACTGTCACGACCCATAATCCTAATCCAGGTCGTGATGGCCCCCAACGACGGTGTTAGGCAAGCCAAAATGATTTACACTAGGTGTTACCCTTCCCATTTGATTAAACAAGTCAATATTACAAATTTTAAACAATTAAGCATGAGGATAGCTTGATATAGAAATAAACGCATAACACTACATTGCCAAAATAAAGCATATGTATGCATATACAACCCCAACTCCCAAAATATACACTACGTGTGTGCCGGGAACTAGTGTTACGAGTGTCATGGGAAAACTAACGGAATATACAAAGGATAATAATATATACAAATCCACAGTCTGAATGAAATAGACGGGAAAAATAACAAAAGTAAATGAAACTCCATGGTGCTGCTGGGGATCGCCAGGGGAAAGCAGCTCACCGTGAAGTCAAGTCCACTAGCTCAGGGTCTATCTCCAGTACAATAACCAGAAGCACCGGCCTCAGAACCTGTACAGTTAAGTACAGAAGTGCAGCATGAGTACATATTAAAATAAATATGTACCCAGTGAGTATCCCGCCTAAACTCGAAGAGGTAGTGACGAGAGGTCGACTCGATACTCACTAAGGTCCATCAGTAATAACATATGATAGAATATAATGAAATACTGTAGGCATGTCAGGAAATAAGCAACAAGTACATATCAAGAGCATAAATCCAAAAAAATACTGAATTAAGCAATAATGCACTTTCAAGGGTAAGACCACCGAAACGAAACAATAATCACCAAGTCTTAGATCCGCCGTGGCGTACGGCCCGCTCCCATAAGGTACCTCCTAAACTCGCCGTGGCGTACGGCCCGATCCCACATGTATCACAAATACTTTTCAACTCTGCCGTGGCGTACGGCCCTATCCCATATATATTTCAAATACTTCTCAACTCTGTCATGGCGTACGGCTCGATCCAATATATATTCCAAATACTTTTCAACTTTTTCATGGCGTATGGCCCGATCCCATATATATATTTCAAATACTTTTCATAACAAATTCCTTTCCATTCAACAATTTCCATAAAGCCTCAAAGGAACAATACTATATAAAACATAATCTCATAGTACATATGGCGTCACAAGGAATCATATAAAGCATTGCAAGGAAGCATATAACGCATTACGAGGAAGCATATAAGGCATGATGTGGGCCTAACTACCCGGACATAACAATGATAGCCGCTACGTACAGACTCACCTATGGGGATAATTTCCCTCTTACAAGGTTAGAAAGGAGACTCACCTCGTGTCGAATCTACCCCTCGGACCACAATTGCGCCCGAACTTCGTACTCTACACCCGAGGACTCGCAACTAGCCAAAAGGGGTATAATTAAATCAATGCATGCACAATGTGGGAAGTTATCTTAATTATTCAATAAAAATCACTATCCTTGAAAAATTTCCAAATTCCAACCCCGGTCCCGCATGATCAAATTCCGAGAATTATTGAAGGGATCATTCACCCATAGCCTAAGGATCGTTAAGGTGTGATTTCTACTTGAATTCATGGCCTAAAATGGAAAAATCACAAAACCCTCAAGAGCCCTAAAATTACTACCTAATTCTATGATTTTTGATAATTTAGTAGGGAATTTAAGTAGGAATTAATGTTTGAAACTAGTAAAACTATGGAATTTACTTACCTCAATAACACTGGTGGAAGGTTCCTTGAAGAGCTCTCTAAAGACTTGACGAGGAAGATGAAAATGGAGGAAATATGCTAAGTCCCGTATTTAATAAAACTGCTCAGGGATTCCTTCACTGCGATCGCAACAAGGGCCCTACGATCGCGAAGGCCAACTGGACAGACCTCTGTGATAGCAACAGAGGTCCTACGATCGCGAAGGCCAACTGGCCAGACCTCTGCGATCGCGGCAGAGGTCCTGCGATCGCGAAGGTCAACTGGCCAGACCTCTGCGATCGCGACACAGGTCCCGCGATCGCGAAGAGTAACTGTGCCCGGCCCAGGCTTGGCACTATGCGATCGCGAGGATGGGGCTGCGATTGCGAAGGCATGGAGTCCAGCCTTCCGCGATCCCGAAGAACAATCAGCAGCCCAGCCAAATTCCTTCTCCGCGATCGCGACCCACCTTCTGCGATCGTAGAGAAGGAAACCAGACAGCAAAAATCTGGTTTTTCCAACTTAGCTCCAGGGGGTCCAAAACTCACCCGAGCCCCTCGGGACCCCGTCCAAAAGCACTGGCAAGTCTGTATTCATGATACGGACTCGCTCAAACTTCCGGAATGCGAAAAACAACAACGAAACTCAAAATTCAACCCCAAAACTAAATTGAATCCAGCTTAAGAACTTAAGATTCTAGAATTTATTTCAATGCGCCGAACCGGCCTATACTACTCGGAATGATTTCAAATTTTGCAGACAAGTCATAAATGACGTAACGGAACTATTCCCGGTCTCGGAATTTCATTCGGACCTCGGTAACATAAAATCACATTCCAAACCAAATTTCAAATTTTATGAAAATCTTCAAAACTTCATTAACTCTAAATTTCCCATTTTGATCTGAAACCCCTCAGATCAAGTCCGTTTCTTACCAAATTTCAGCGATAACTTAAATAACATAAATTGAACCTATTCCGGGCTCCAGAACCATAACACGGGCCTGTCAGCACAGGTTTCACATCGAGGCTCTTTTTCATAAGCCTTTAATATTTTCAGAAAATAATTTTCTTTAAATATTCACTTCTCGGACTTGGGTCCTCGGAATTCGATTCCGGGCATACGCCCAAGTCCCATATTTTCCTACGGACCTCCCGGGACCACCAGATCACGGGTCCAGGTTCGTTTACCAAAAATGTTGACCGAAGTCAACTTTATTCAATTAATTATCACAAATTAAACTTTTTATCAAGTTTTCACATAAAGGCTTCCCGGCTACGCGACCGGGCTGCGCACGCACATCGAGGTGAGATTAACGGAGGCTTTCATAAGATGACCTTTTGGGTCATCACAATCTCCCCCTCTAAAACAAACATTCGTCCTCGAACAGACGTAGAATCGTACCTGAAGTGTTGAATAGCTGCGGATACCTGCTCCGCATGTACTCCTCGGACTCCCAAGTCGCCTCATTGACTGGTTGGCCCCTCCACTGGACCTTTACGACAGAAACTCTCTTAGACCTCAACTGGCGGTCCTGCCTATCAATAATAACAAATGGCTCCTCCTCGAAGCCCAACTTCTCATCTAACTGAATAGTGCTGAAATCAATCACGTGAGAGAAATCGACATGATATCTCCGGAGCATGGATACATGAAAGACCGGATGAACTCCTGATAAGGCGGGAGGTAAAGTGAGCTCATAAGAAACCTCTCTGACTCGCCTTAACACCTCGAAAGTGCCTATAAACCTGGGGCTCAGCTTGCCCTTCTTCCCGAATCTAATAAGGCCCTTCATCGGCGAAACCTTCAACATAACCTTATCTCCCTCCATAAATGCTACATCACGCGCCTGCTGATCTGCGTAACTCTTCTGTCTGGACTGAGCTATGCGGAGTCTCTCCTGAATAATCTTCACCCTATCCAAAGCATTTGTCACCAGATCTGTGCCATATAACTTGGCCTCGCCAGGCTCAAACCACCCGATAGGAGAACGACATCGTCGGCCATATAATGCCTCGAATGGAGCCATCTCGATGTTGTACTGATAACTGTTATTGTATGCAAACTTTGCGAAAGGCAAGAACTGGTCCCACTGACCGCCAAAATCAATCACGCAAGCCTTGAGCATATCCTCCAAAATCTGAATTGTATGCTCCGACTGACCATCAGTCTGAGGGTGAAATGCTGAGCTGAGATCTATCTGAGTGCCCATCTCACTGTGCAATGCTCTCTAGAAGTGCGAGGTGAACTGAGGACCTCGATCTGATATAATGGACACCGGCACACCGTGCAACCGGACTCTCTCCCGAACATAAATCTGGGCTAGCCTCTTTGTAGTATAAGTAGTAGCCACATTAATGAAATGCGCCGATTTGGTCAATCTATCCAAAATGACCCAAACCGCGTCAACCTTCCGCAAAGCCCGAGGCAACCCAACCACGAAGTCCATGGTGATGCGCTCCCATTTCCACTCAGGAATGGGCATCTGCTGAAACAACCCTCCTGGCCTCTGGTGCTCATACTTGACCTGCTGACAATTGAAATACCTAGCCACATACTGCACTATATCCTTCTTCATCCGCCTCTACCAGTAGTGCTGCTTCAAATCACGGTACATCTTCATCGCACCCGGATAAACAAAATACCGAGAACTGTGCGCCTCTTCTAGAATTCTCTTCCTCAGGCCATCAATATTAGGAACACATAAACGGCCTTGGAGCCTCAAGACACCATCCTCGCCCAAAGTAACCTCTTTGGTCCTGCCCTGGACCACCGTATCGCGAAGCTCTGCAAGGCATGGATCATCAAACTATCGAGCCTTAATCTCCGCCAACAATGAAGACTGAGCAACTACATGAGCCAAAACTCGACGAGGCTCCGAAAGGTCCAATCTCACAAGGCGATTGGCCAAGGACTGAATGTCCAAGGCTAAAGGTCTCTCCTCAACTGCAATGTAGGACAAGCTACCCATACTCGCTGCCATCCTGCTCAAAGCATCTGCTACTACACTCGCCTTGCCCGGGTGATACAAAATACTGAGATCATAGTCTTTTAACAACTCAAGCCACCTCCGCTGCCTCAAATTAAGGTCCCTCTGCTTGAATAAGTGTTGCAAACTGCGGTGATCAGTGTAGACCTCACATGACACACCATACAAATAGTGCCGCCAAATCTTCAAAGCATGAACAATCGCCGCCAACTCTAAGTCATGCACAAGATAATTCTTTTCATGAACTTTCAGCTGGCGCGAAGCATAAGCAATATGTCACAACCCAAAACCGGTTCAGGTCGTGATGGCACCTAACAGCGAGGTTAGGCAAGCCAACGTACAACTATAACAATAAAAGTGCGGAATATAATCAACGGTATGGGGTAAGGCAGTAGAAACAAGATGAGCCACAGCTGGGCCCAATATATACAACCCCAAATTACCAACATAACTACAACAAGTGTGTGCCAGGACTAGTGTCACAGTGTCAACGGGCGGCTACATAGATACAACAACTGAAATATATATACAAAAATACAAGCCGCAGTCTGAAACAAAAGACTGAGCAAAATGAAACTAGATGACTCCAGAGGTTCTGTCAGGATGACGCCAAGAAGACAGCTCACCGTATGGAGTGACACCGCGATCAGTATCTACCAGGGTACGGACGACCAGACGGGCCAGCCTCAAGACCTGCACAATCAAGTNAATAAATAAATAAGGTACATGCTGAGCAATAAATCATGTGAGAAAAATACATCAAGTAAGGACATGTAATCAACAAACATGTAACTAATCTTAAACATATCCTTTCTTTGGAAATTTATCATAGGTATCGCTTGTTTTCTTTCTCATTATCTGAAATTTGTCTTATCTTATTATCTCAATATTCACTTTCCAGTACTCAGTATCGTTTCTCAACTCACCATCGCACGATCCCAACTCAATGCANTGCGACTCGTGCGCTGACTCGATAAAATCTCCACGATCGCGAATCATCCATGCAACTCGTGGGCAAATATCTCTCCCTGCTCGCGAATCATTTATGCGACTCCGGGGCCAATGACATATATATACAATCTCCCGATCACGAATCATACCTGTGACTCGGGGCCAATGATGCAAAGTAAAACTCTCCCCGATCACGAATCATGCCTGTGACTCGGGGGCCAAAGAAAATATAAGTTCTCCCCGATCACGAATCATACCTGTGACTCGGGGCCAATGATGCAAAGTAAAACTCTCCCCGATCACGAATCATGCCTGTGACTCGGGGGCCAAAGAAAATATAAGTTCTCCCCGATCACGAATCATACCTGTGACTCGGGGGCCGATGAAATTAGTAGTATAATTCTCCCTGATCACGAATCAAACCTGTGACTCAGGGGCTAGTAAAATAAGTCTGATCTCTCCCTGATCACGTATCAAACCTGTGACTCAGGGGCTGGTAAAAATATGAGTGTAAAATCCCTCCCTGATCACGAATCAAACCTGTGACTCAGGGGCTAGTAAAATATAAGTGTAACTCCTCCCTGATCACGAATCAA
>ML293650.1:704-16244 GCA_005239495.1 Nicotiana undulata | reverse complement strand
CATTGCACGATTATCTATTAAGTCATGATGTGCTGAGTTGAGAGCTACTTTACATTATTCTTTTTAGATTTACTTTAAATTTCCGTTAATTATTGCCATTTATTTGCAACTGTTAAATAATAACTGTTTTATTTGCAAACTCAGTAGAGCCTCAAATTGACCTCGTCACTACTTGACTGGGGTTAGGCTTGGCACTTACTGAGTACCGAATGTGTAGTACTCACGCCTTTTCTGCGCATGTTTTCCCCATGTGCAGATCCAGGTACTAGCACCTAGTACCGGAGTTAGGAGTTCTGCAGCAACTATTTGGAGACCATGAGGTATTTCTGTCGCGTCCGCAGAACCTTCCGAGTCCCCTTCCTTATTCTAGTATAGTCATAGTACTTAGACAGAAATACTTTCTAGTTTCGTTGTATAGAACTATAGTGTACAGCTTGTGACATTGTTGATATTCCGGATTTTGGGCAGAGTAAAGATGTAAATGCCGAGCAACACAGTTTAATAGTATTGCTTTTACTTCATCCTCTAGTATTGTGTTGTTTTACATTTTGATTCCGCACATCTTTAGGCTTACCTAGTCGTATAGACTAGGTGCCATCACGAAACCTTGTGGAGGGAAATTAGGTCGTGACAAGTTGGTATCAGAGCGTCTAGGTTAGTAGGAGTCACAATGTCAGAAGCCGGTTTATTAGAGTCACGCGGATCGGTACAGAGACGTCCATATCTATCTTCGAGAGGCTATGTAACTGTTAAGAACAATCATACTTCTTGGAATCTCTTCTTGTGCTGGTTACTATTACAAAAATTCTTAAACTCTATTCTACTCTTGCTTACAGATGTTTCATACTCGTACCGGACGTACTGATGACTAGGCACCCGAGCCCCCAACCAGAGCCACCAGAGGCAGGGGACGGGGCAGAGGACGAGCACATGGTGCATCCCGAGCACCGGCTAGAGAAGAGGCAGAGGATCGCCCAGCAGCCACAGTTGGAGGGGCGCCGGAGGTTCCTACTGTTACTCCAGCCCTCCAGGAGACTTTGGCCCAGTTCATGAATGCTTTCAGTACTCTGCCTCAAGCGGGACTACTTCCGATAGCCCCAGCTACATCCCAGGCCGGAGGAGGACACAGAGTCCCGCAACCCGTACTCATGAGCATAGGGTTCACTTGGGGCTGGTTCCAGAGTTTATCTCTATGCCTCCAGCACCTCCAGTTCAGCATGAGGCTAGAGCAACTGCGTGTGAGTCTGAGCAACTTCGTCTTGAGAGATACAAGAAGTACCACCCACCTGAGTTCATCGGATCAACTTCAGTTGACGCCCTGGTTTTTCTTGAGGAGTGTCATCGCATTATCCGCACTACGGGTTTTGTGGAGACTAGCGGGGTTGCTTTAACTGCTTTTCAGCTAAGGGGAGAAACCTATCAGTGGTGGCATGCTTTTGAGCTTAGTAGTCAGGACGAGGCAGCCTCACTTACTTGGGATCAGTTTTTGGAGATGTTTCTACTCAAGTTTGTCCCTCAGAGTCTCAGGGATGCTTGGCGTGCGGAGTTTGAGCAGCTACGCCAGGGTAGTATGACTGTGTCGGAGTATGCAGGCCGTTTCAGTGACTTGGCACGTCATGAACCAGCTTTGATTTCTACTGCCAAAGAGAGAGTCTGACGCTTTATTGAGGGGCTCCATCCCAGTATTCGGACTAGCATGGCCAGAGAGCTAGAGATAGATATCACTTACCAGCAGGCCGTGAGCATTGCTCGGAGGATTGAGAGTATGTTAGCCCAGGACAGGGAGGAGAGAGAGGCCAAGAGGTCTTGAGAGACGGGTCACTTTTCAAGAGTTCGTGCACCTGCAACACGCATTCAGTATACATCTTTCATTGCATATTTAAATTGGGACTACGGACCGAGATCCAGGAGCTTCCCCCCTGTACCGCATAGCATATTTAAATTTGGACTACGGACCGAGATCTGGGAGCTTTCCCCCTGTACTATATTGCATATTTACGTTGGGACTACGGGCTGAGACCCAGGAGCTTTCCCCCTGTATTGCATTGCACGATTATCTATTAAGTCATGATGTGCTGAGTTGAGAGCTACTTTACATTATTCTTTCTAGCTTTACTTTAAATTTCCGTTAATTATTTCCTTTTATTTGCAACTGTTAAATTATAACTGTTTTATTTGCAAACTCAGTAGAGCCTCAAATTGACCTCGCACGACTTGACTGGGGTTAGGATTGGCACTTACTGAGTACCGAATGTGTAGTACTCACGCCCTTTCTGCGCATGTTTTCCCATGTGCAAATCCAAGTACCAGCACCCAGTACCGGAGTTAGGAGGTCTGCAACAACTATTTGGCGACCGTGAGGCATTTCTGTCGCGTCCGTAGAACCTTCCGAGTCCCCTTCCTTATTCTAGTATAGTCATAGTACTTAGACAGAAATACTTTCTAGTTTCGTTGTATAGAGCTATAGTGTACAACTTGTGACATTGTTGATATTCCGGGTTTTGGGCAGAGTAAAGTTGTAAATGCCGAGTGACACAGTTTAATAGTATTGCTTTTACTTCATCCTCTACTATTGTGTTGTTTTACATTTTGATTATGCACATCTTTAGGCTTACCTAGTCGTATAGACTAGGTGCCATCACGAAACCTTGTGGAGGGAAATTTTGTGATTATAAGTTGGTATCAGAGCGTCTAGGTTCATAGGAGTCACAATGTCAGAAGCCGGTTTATTAGAGTCTCGGGGATCGGTACGGAGACGTCCGTATCTATCTTCGAGAGGCTATGTAACTGTTAAGAACAATCATACTTCTTGGAATCTCTTCTCGTGCTGGTTACTATTACCAAAATTCTTAAACTCTATTCTACTCTTGCTTACAGATGTTTCGTACTCGTACCGGACGTACTGATGACCAGGCACCTGAGCCCCCAGCCAGATCCACAAGAGGCAGGGGCCGGGGCAGAGGACGAGCACATGGTGTAGCCCGAGCACCGGCTAGAGCATAGGCGGAGGATCCCCCAGCAGCCATAGTTGGAGGGGCGCCGGAGGTTCCTACTATTACTCTAGCCCTCCAGGAGACTTTGGCCTATTTCATGAATGCCTTCAGTACTCTGTCTAAAGCGGGACTACTTCCGATAGCCCCAGCTACATCCCAGGCCGGGGGAGGACACATAGTCCCGCAACCCGTACTCCTGAGCATAGGGTTCACTTGGGGCTGGTTCCAGAGTATATCCCTATGCCTCCAGCAGCTCCAGTTCAGCATGAGGCTAGGGCAGCTGCGTCTGAGTCTAAGCAGCTCCGTCTTGAGAGGTACAAGAAGTACCACACACCTGAGTTCATCGGATCAGCTTCAGACGACGCTCTGGTTTTTCTTGAGGAGTGTCATCGCATTCTCCGCACTACGGGTATTGTGGAGACTAGCGGGGTTGCTTTAACTGATTTTTAGCTGAGGGGAGCAACCTATCATTGGTGGCATGCTTTTGAGCTTAGTAGTCCGGACGAGAAAGCCTCACTTACTTCGGCTCAGTTTTCGGAGATGTTTCTACTCGAGTTTGTCCCTTAGAGTCTCAGGGATGCTTGGCGTGCGGAGTTTGAGCAGCTACGCCAGGGTACTATGACTGTGTCAGAGTATGCAGTCCGTTTCAGTGACTTGGCACGTCATGCACCAGCTTTGGTTTCTACTGCCAGAGAGAGAGTCCGATGCTTTATTGAGGGGCTCCATCCCAGTATTCGGACTAGCATGGCCAGAGAGCTAGAGACAGATATCACTTACCAGCAGGCCGTGAGCATTGCTCGGAGGATTGAGAGTATGTTAGCCCGGGACAGGGAGGAGAGAGAGGCGAAGAGGTCTCGAGAGACGGGTCACTTTTCAGGAGTTCGTGCACCTGTAGCACGCATCCAGTATACATCTTGCATTGCATATTTAAATTGGGACTACGGACCGAGATCCGGGAGCTTTCCCCCTTTACTGCATTGCATATTTAAATTGGGACTACGGACCGAGATCCGGGAGCTTTCCCCCTTTACTGCATTGCATATTTAAATTGGGACTACGGACCGAGATCCGGGAGCTTTCCCCCTGTACTGCATATCATATTTAAATTGGGAATACGGACTGAGATCCGGGAGCTTTCCCCCTGTATTGCATTGCACGATTATCTATTAAGTCATATGCTGTGCTTAATTGAGAGCTACTTTACATTATTCTTTCTAGCTTTACTTTAAATTTCCGTTAATTATTTCCATTTATTTGCAACTGTTAAATTATAATTGTTTTATTTGAAAACTCAGTAGAGCCTCAAATTTACCTCGTCACTACGGTACTGGGGTTAGGCTTGGCACTTACTGATACCGAATGTGGAGTACTCATGCCCTTTCTGCGCATGTTTTCCCCATGTGCAGATCTATGTACCAGCACCCAGTACCGGAGTTAGGAGGTCTGCAGCAGCTATTTGGAGACCGTGAGGTATTTCTGCCGCGTCCGCAGAACCTTCCGAGTCCCCTTCCTTATTCTAGTATAGTCATATTACTTCAGTTCGCTTCACGGAATAAACTCAGTTTGAACAATGCTCAGTAATAGGCAACACCAAGGAAATTCCATCAGCACGGATGATTATCAACTAAACCTAAGTAGCACTTAAGGGAAAATCTTATAATTCACAATGTACAACTCACGGGCATGCTTGACCCCAGTGTATAGATATTCCAATTTCTGCTAAACAATTATCGGGCGAGATTATACTAGTTCTCATCAAATAGGCAGTTTATGAAGGAAGATAAGGCACAATGGTAGGAAAGGTAAAGTCTTCATCTAAGTCAATTAAGATCAAATAAGGAACAAGGAACACTAAGCAAGTAATTTCTAATTTGAACAGGAAGAATGAAACTAGCAATCAGGAACTCAAATGTAACAATTAAAACTTCATACATGGGAAATATAAGGACCTACGAATCCTAAAAGGCCAACCTATTTTCAAATAAGTCCGAGTACGCACTTGTCACCTCGCGTACACAGGCTACAATCAACATAGAAGACACAATCCTAAGGGGTAGTTCCCCCACATAAGGTTAGGCAAGATACTTACCTCAAAGACGACAACCCGGTACTCTAAATTGACTTCTCGGGCGAAAAGACTCCCCACGGCTCAAAATAAACTAGAGTAACTTCAAAATACACATAAAATATATAAGGAACTATTCCGAATAATAAAGTTTCAATCTTTACAAAATTATAAAAATTGACCGAAAAGTCGACCCCCGGGCCCGCACCTCGAAACCCGATAAATTTTCCCAAAAACCGAACACCCATTCTGATACGAGTTCTACCATACAAATTTTATCAAATTCCGATATCATTTGGTCTCTCAAATCATGATTTTTCAATTTAGGAATTTTCTTTCAATATCCACATTTTTCCTTAACTCAAAACATAGTTTAAATGATAAAAACAAGGACTAATTCATGAAATATATTTAAATTCTAGTGGAATATCACTTACCCATTCGATTTGTGTGAAAAACCCTCAAAGAAGCGCCAAGAAGCGAGCTCTATAATTCAAAATATGTTAAAAATGGTGAAACTCCCGATTTTGAAAACTTATATTCTGCCCAGGTTTTTAAAGCATCGCGATCGCATGAAATTATTTGCGATCGCGAACGTACATATACGATCGCATATTAGAAATTATTTGATGTCCCCAACGCCACCCTATGCGATCGCGAAGCACGACATGCGATCGCGTAGAAGAGATAATCTGATGCCCCTGCTGGAACACTATGTGATCGCGAGGTTGAATATGCGAACGCGTAGAAGGAGGAAGTAGGCTTCCGCGATCGCGATCTAGACTATGCGAACGCATTGAAGGAAAATCTGGGCGAGTCAGAATAGAAATATGCGATCGCGACTACTTCTATGCGATCACATAGAAGGAAACCAGATGACAGGTTCAACATTGGAAAATTGACCCAAAGCCTATCTGTAACATACCTGAGACCCCGTCTAAATGCAAAAACAAGTATTATAACCTAACACGGACTCGCTCGAGGTTTCAAATCAAATAAAACAACACCAAAACGACGAATCAAACCAAGAAATCAACTTATAGATTTTCAAAACTTCAAATATCATGACTCGCGTCGAAACCTATCAATTTAACCCGGAATGACGTGAAATTTTGCAGACAAATCATAAATGGCATGACGAAACTATAGCCACTTTCAGAATTTTGTTCCGAGCCCGAAATCAAAATTTCACCTATCGGCCGAAATCGCCAAAATTCTATATTTTCGCCAAATTACCTCAATTACTCTACGGATCTCCAAAACCAATTCCGGACACGTGCCTAATTCCAAAATTATCATACGAAACTGTTGATATCACCCAAAACTCATTTCGAGACCGTTTACACAAAAGTCAAACCTCCGGTCAACTCCCCTCATCCAAGCTTCAAAATTTGAGAATTTTCTCCTAATTTGACTCCAGATCATCCGGTAACTGAATCCAACCATGCACGCAGGTCGATATACACAATGTGGAGCTATTCATGACCTTACGCCACTGAACGGAGTCTAAATTCTCAAAACGACCGGTCGGGTCGTTACATTCTCCCCTTCTTAAAACAAACGTTCGTCCTCGAACGTGCCAAGATTCATCTTGAACTCCTCCAATCACTGATTGCACGCTTCCAACACACACCCGCGGGTGATCCCACGTCACCCCAACTTACATAAGCCTGATGGCACAATCACAACTGCATTATAGCCTTCCCATTACCATCAATGAGCCTCATACCTCAATTTCTCACCTTCCACTCATTTCCAAATGACCCGATCTAAATCCATACCCGACATTATCCTCAACCAGCTGCATTTACCCATGACTATACCCATAAGGTACGACCACACACTATAGCACATCACACATTGGCTAAAAATAACACTTTTGATCACAATAGCTGCCCGAAATTAACTCAGCATTGGCAATTAGCCTCACATCTGAAAGAACTATGTTTCCAAGCCCCAAAATACTGAAAATGATGCAATAAGCACGAAGAACTCATCATTAGACACCCGAATCACAGAGCCACAACTAACACCACCGGGCACACACCCCGCAGGCTAGACTAAAGAAACACATAACGAAATGATTGATTATGAAATTAGAAACATATAAAGGAACTATCAAACAAGCCCATATGCACAACTCTTTATCAATACTGACTTACCAAAAAGCAATATAACAAGGAAGAAGCAAAGCATATGAACAAATTAAAAGGATCCCATTCTGATATAACTCCCACCGCGGTACTCAGCACGGTCCAAACATATCAAATCACAAAAGATCACGAGGGTCTCGCCCTCAACTCTACATCACATGCCTAATATATATCGTACCAATTGAAATCTCCCGCTAACTCATCTCGGCTAACAAAATCATAACGCTCACTTAACTCACGTGTCAATGGAGTATCAATTCACAGCTCGTTACCCAGAATACTTAGGAAAAATCACATAAAGCTTACCATGGTGAACATCAAGGACTCACTTCTATTCTCGCCACTATCAATGATGAATAAAATAACGATAAACACGTATACTACTCATAGAATCTCCCAACAGGAGCAAACAAGAAAATAGAGTGCAAAGCATGAAACTTACTCATAAATAAGCAACAAATAAGGGAAACTCGTCTCGACCAACAGAAATATAGTGAAATGAAATGGTGCCCCTCTATAACCCATCAGAATACACCTCTATGAAAATATCTAGCACAACAGCCTCCAGCCTACTATATGAAACACATCAATGGGTCAGGCCTCCCCATCTTGGGCGCCCTCTACTCACCTGAATACTCTGCTATAACACACCTGCCTGAATTCTGGAACAATCTCTCACCCTATGGAAAACATCCCCATGCTTAAAACAACCCCTCTGTTGGGGTGGCTGTGGAAACCATACAATACGAGTCCTCTGAGACCCATGAGTACCTAAAATCTCATGCGAAGCTGGTAATGCAAGCTGAATTGGATGACCCACAAAACCTCTACCGTGTCGTACCTTGCCTCCATAACAAGGAACAATAGATTCCTCCGGCCTTTGAGGCCTCCTTGCCTCCCTGAACTCTCTCTCCTGATCTCGTTTGTCCTCTCGCTCCCGACCCCACTTGCTCTCTAACCGACGAGCGATCCCTACTACCCGCCGAAACGAGAAATCCGACTCTACTCTCACGTCCTGCTGAACAGAATATCATGCATGATTCCCTCAATGAGTCTACGGACTCGCCTCCTAACTGAAGCAACCAAGTGAGGTACATAACTGGCCAACTCACTGAATCTGACGGCGTACTCCAATACTGACATAGTGTCATGACGTAAACTCTCAAACTCCCCGCATCATGTATCTTAGAGGGGCTGGAGTGCAAACTCCCTGACAACATCTCTGAAACCTGAATCCATGCAAGTGAAGTTGACTCGGCCAGGCTACCCCAACTTATATGGCGCCACCAATGACCAAACCACTACTTTGAACCTGAGACATGACTAAAGCAGTCTCGCTCGTCTCCATAATACCCGAAGTACAAAGAATATAATGACACTTCCCCAGAAAACCCTAGTATCACCTATCGCCAATCCACTGAAAGATAAGAGGGTGGTACTTCCTGTACCTTTCCATTCCAAGGAGTTGTTCCTCCGATGCTACTGCCCTAACCACGGGCTGATCTGAAACCACATATTGTGCTACCATGGCAACTGGATCCTGACCAGCATGATCTCGTTGCTCTAGAGTGTAGACGGTGGGAGTCTGAACTCCTCCCCTGATTTGTGAAGTAGCTGGCGCACGTGGCATAAACCCCGCTTGAGTCAATGTACCAATTATTCTCAAAAACTGCGTCCAGGTCTCCTGAAGTCCGGAGTAGAAACAGGGACCTCCAGTACCTGTTCCCCAACTGGAATTACTGGCGGATCCTCAACGGCTTCTCTGGTAGGCATCTTAACTGCGACACGTGTTCCTCGTCGGCCTCTATCTCTGACCTTTGCAACATTTGTTTTCGGGGTAACATCATCAGGAAACGCAACTCGTGTCCTCACCATCTGTGAGAGAATAGAACGATAAATTTCAAATTTCAAGATCAAAGAACTCGCATGATGGGAATGAAGGAAGTGAAATTGTCCTAATAGGTCCGTAGCCTCTCGAAAACAAGTACAGACGTCTCCGTACCTATCCGCAATTCTACTAAACTCGCTTATGACTCGTAGCACCTATGAACCTAGAGCTCTAATACCAACTTTTCAGGATGCAATTTTCCCGCCGCTGGGTATCGTGACGGCATCTAGTCTTAGGGACTAGGTAAGCCTAACATGTAGTAAACATAAATAAAATATTGAAACTTTTGAAAGCTTCTCGATAAAAAAATCTCTATACATTACATATCATCCCAAAACCCGGTAAGTACAAGTCATAAGCTTTAGGGAATCTAGACTAACATCTCTAAATACACTGTTCGGAATAAATACAACAATGTATGAATACTACTTGTAAGACGGTGACTCCGAAACCGCGAACGCTGGAGCGGTTTTACCTCGAGTCTCCACAATAGCAACCGCGCTGCTAGCTATCGATCAGCTGCTATGCGAAAACTAGGGATCTGCACAAAAAAATCTGCAGAAGAGTAGCATGAGCACACCACAGCGGTGCCCAGTAAGTATCAAGACTAACCTCGGTGGAGTAGTGACGAGGACTAGTAAAAACATCCACTAGTCTAATAAATTAAATAGACATACGTATAGGAATGACATGACATGACACCTGTCTAATGGCTACACCATATAATTATCAACATAACCAGTACAAAATGGAAGGAAGATACAACAAATAACACAGAACATCGTCATATTACATAGAAGAAAGGACGGGGGTGCGAATTAAAAGCAGAAACCACGACACGGTAAAAACAATAGTAACTCAGCACTGCCATAATGTCCCCTTCAAGACTTAGCCAACAACTCCTACAATTTAGTCAATTCTTCGAGTGAAACCTTTAAATCGTAAGTTTATATTGAAAGCTTTAAAAATATAATCATTTCGTTTTGAGTAAATTCTCCTTCGAAATACACTTCATCTAACGATATATAAATATACCGTACAAAACAAAAATCTCAAACACAAATTCCTTTCAATAAAAGCTTTTTAAACGTACCTTTCTAGTAATTGTTTTCCAAACATAACTTCTTTCAAATAAATGCTTCACAAACATACCTTTGGAAAATAATAACCTTGCAAACATAGTTTCCTTCAAGGTAAATGCCTTTACACTTTACGTTTTAATAATTTTCTTTAGACGTAGTTTCCAATAGAACAAGTGCACGGCATCACCCTTCGTGCTTTTACTCTCGTCCTCCTCATAGAAATCAACTGATATGGCACGTAAATTAAGCAAATTAAACAGTGATGACCCAAAAGGTCATCCTAAGTAATTCCAGCTAAATATATGTTCCGAGGCCCCAAAAACCTTCGTTAATCTCACCTCAATATGCGTGCGCAGCCCGGGCAGGTAGCCAGGAAGCTTCCATGTGAAAATTTGATAAAAGTGGGATTTTTTAATTGAATAATTGAATAAAGTTGACTTTGGTCAACGTTTTTGGTAAACGGACCCGGACCCATGATGTGACGGTCACGGAGGGTCTGTAGGAAAATATGGGACCTGGGCGTATGCCTGGAATCGGATTCCGAGGTCCCAAGCCCGAGAACTGAATTTTTAAAGAAAATTATTTTCTCGAAATTATAAGGGATTTTGAAAATGAGTAATTATGTAAAAGTCGTGTTACCAGGCCTGTATTACGGTTCTGGAGCCCGGAATAGATTTATTATGTGTTATATGTCCTATCTGTGAAATTTGGTGTAAAACGGGCTTGATTTAACGGGTTCCGGATCAAAATGAGAGATTTAGAGTTATTAAATTTTAAGGATGTTCATAAAACTTGAAATTTGGTTAGGAATGTGATTTTATGCTACCGAGGTCCAAATTTTATGCTACCGAGGTCGGGAATAGTTCCGCTACGTTATTTATGACTTGTCTGCAAAATTTGAAGTCGTTCCGAGTTGTATGGGTCGGACCGACGCATCGTTATAGAATTCTAGAATTTCAAAGTTCTTAAGTTTTGAATTCAGGGGTTTTGGAGGGTGATTTTGAGTTTTAGTTGTGTTGAGTGTTCCGTCGGATCGATCAAGTCCGTCCAATGATTTGGGACTTGTTGGTTTATTCGGATGGGGGCTCGGGTGGGCCCAGGTGCCTCCCGGACCCCGCACGAGGCCAAAAACCAGCTAAAACAACTGCTGGTGCAGCTGTTTCTGGTGTGACCGCAAGTGCGGTTGCCCAGCCGCAGGTGCGGGACCGCTCCTGCGGTCCCAGCCTCGCAGGTGCGGATCCTCCGCTGGTGCGGAACAAATTCCGCAGGAGCGGGTCCGCTGGTGCGAAAATCCCTCCGCAGGTGCGATCCTCAACCCCCTTGACCAAAGTCCGCTGGTGCGGAACAAACTCCGCAGGAGCGGGACCGCTGGTGCGGCTCCCAACTCCGTAGGTGCGAGCCCAGGGTCCTAGGCCCTTTTCCGCAGGGGCGATCATTTTCTCGCAGGCGCGAGACCGCACCTGCAATCCTAAGGTCGCAGGTGCGGAAACCCCTATTGGCAGCCCCTCTTAAATTTCCAAAATTTCGGGTTTTCTTCATTTTATCCACCATCAACCTTCATTAGAGGGCATCCAAGTTTGGGCAGCACCTCCCGCGACCACCCACTGTAAGAGGTAAGTTAAACCCCATAAACTTCTAGTTTTAACATTAATTCCTAGTTAAATTCACTACTAAATCATCTAAAAATCATAGAATTAGGTAGTAATTTTAGGGTTCTTGAGGATTTTGTGACTTTCCATGTTAGGCCATGAATTCTTGTATTAATCACATAAATTCGATCCTTAGACTCCGGGTAATTGATTCCTTCATGAATTTTCGAAAATCTGAACGTGTGGGCCCGGGGTCGAATTTTAGTATTCTTGGAAGATTAGTAGGAAATGTATAATTAGGCTTGGGAATTGGTTTATTGAGTACTTATTGATGTTAATAAATCCATTATGTCTAGATATTACCGATTCGGAGTTGGATTCGAGAGGGAAGGCTGTGATTGAGGCTTGACTTGCATTTTTGGAGCCGAGGTAAGTGTTTTGCCTAACCTCAGCTTAAGGGATTAGGTATAGAGTCTTATTTGCTATGTGTAACTCATGTCCAACGTATAGGCGTGGTGACGAGTGCCTATATGTTGCGGTCAAGCATGCCCGTGAGTCAATTGTGATGAAACTTACTGTGTTCTTAATATTCCCCGTACTATGAGTAATTGGTGAATTAGTAGTGATACCTTGATGTTGTTTCATGACGTGGGGAGTTATTGAGTTATTTGTTTCAGTTGAGGCTTACACTGTGAAATTGTATTTCTGATGCGAGGTTGGTTATAGCTGAGACCCTTGTCGGGCATTTGTTGAGTTTGTAATTGATGATTTCTCATTGTCGGGACAATGGAATTTTATTGAGCATTTCCATGCACTTGAGACTTCTTAATGTTGACTTTCACATTATATTGTTGCTTTGTTTTATTATTTGTCGCACGAGGGGACATGCCGTGCCGACTGTTTGTTACTTATCACAC
The DNA here is from genome assembly GCA_005239495.1 of Nicotiana undulata. Lineage (NCBI taxonomy): Eukaryota > Viridiplantae > Streptophyta > Magnoliopsida > Solanales > Solanaceae > Nicotiana > Nicotiana undulata. Next base: position 3,557 of record ML293650.1, on the reverse strand, counting down.
GAGGGGACATGCCGTGTTGATCACTGATTATTATATACGCACGAGGGGACATTCCGTGCCGAGTGATTGTGAGGTTATGCACGAGGGGACATTCCGTGCCGAGTGTTATTATATACGCATGAGGGGACATTCCGTGCCGAGTGATTTTGAGGTTATGCACGAGGAGACATTCCCTGCCGAGTGTTATTATATACGCACGAGGGGACATCCCGTGCCGAGTGATTGTGAGGTTATGCACGAGGGGACATGCCGTGCCTTATGTTGTTCATTATTTGTTTGAGAAGTTAAATTCCTGCCTTTATCTTTACATTTAAGTTATTACCCTGTTCTACCGTGCTAGCATTTGTTGCCCCTTTTACCCGCAACATGTTCTCCTCGTATCTGTCTTGCTTGCTTATTTCCGTCGATATTTTTCCTGTTATTATATAAAATTGCACAGGTACATATATTGTTGTCGGTCCTAGCCTCGTCACTACTTCGCCGAGGTTAGGCTCGGCACTTACTCCGTACATGGGGTCGGTTGTACTGATGCTACACCTACACTTCTTTATGTTGTGCAGACTACGCAGCCACACTCGGTGATCACTGACGGTCGGAGCATCTCATCAGTTCATACAGCAGACATCGAGGTAGACCCGCAAACGTTCATGGGCCTTGGCGTCACCTTCTACTCTTCACTTTCAGCTCTGTCTTACTTTATATTTCAAAGACAGTCCTATGTACTTATATTCAGACCTTTGTTTTAGTAATCTCTTAGACAATTCGTGAGTATGTGACACCAGTTATGGGATTTGTATATGGGATTTATTTCGGAGTTGCTAATTATTTTTTGTAATTTGTTAACCTTCATATTGTGGGCCATCGATGCCTTAGTTATCTTGTTCGCTTTAGTTGTTAATGAGTTTTATTTAGTTCAAACGTTGGCTTGCCTAGCGGGTTCAACGTTAGACGCAGTCATGGCCCGAAGGTGGGATTTCGGGTCGTGACAAGTTGGTATCAGAGCCCTAGGTTTCTTAGGTCTCACAGTTCACGGACAAACTTGGTAGAGTCTGCGGGATCGGTACAGAGACATCTGTACTTATCCCCCAGAGGCTGCAGAGTTAGGAATAACTTCACATCTTTCATTCTTTGTCGTGCCAGTTGAATTCCGAATACTAATTGAGTCTCTATTTTACTCTCTCGCAAATGGCGAGAACGCTTGCTTCCTCATCGACCGACTAGCAGCCTGATCCTCCTATTGTAGCTCCTACGAGGGGCCGAGGCCGAGGCCGTGCTAGAGGCTGAGGCAGATCTAGAGCAGCAGCTCCAGCAGAGGACCCACATGTAGACTTTGCCGGTGAGGTTCCTACTCCGACAGTCCCAGTTGGACCGGCTCAAGTCCCAGAGGGGTTCATTGCCACCCCAGTGCTTCAGGACGCTCTAGTTCGCTTAGTGGAACTCATGGAGAGTGTGGCTCAAGCCGGCCTCATTCCTACTGCACCATCTGGATCTCAGGCTGGGGGAGGGACCCACACTCCTGCTATTCATACGCCAGAGCAGTTTGCCACTCAGTTCAAGACTCCGGCACCACAGATGGTCGGAGTAGTTCAGTCGGGTATTGTGGCACCAGCAGTTGAGGGAGCAGCCATGTCAGCAGACGCTCTGTGGAGGTTGGATCGGTTCACCAAGTTATTCACTACTACATTTACTGGTACACCATCAGAGGATCCCCATGATTATTTAGACAACTGTTATGAGGTCCTTCGGAACATGGGCATTGTGGAGTCCAATGGAGTTGATTTTGCTACATTTCGTCTTGTTGGCACCGCCAAGACTTGGTGGAGAGATTACTGCTTGACCAGACCAGCTGGGTCTGCACCTCTGACTTGGGGTCAGTTCTTCGAGTTGTTCTTGGGGAAGTTCCTCCCAGTTACTCAGAGAGAGGACCTTCGGAGGCAGTTTGAGCGTCTACAACAGGGCTCCATGTCCGTCACTCAGTACGAGACCAGGTTCATTACTCTGGACAGGCATGCCATTATGATACTCCCCACTGATCGGGAGAGGGTACGAAGATTTATTGAGGGTATAGCTTAGCCCATTAAACTCCTGATGGCCAGAGAGACGGGTACTGATATCTTTTTCCAGGATGCAGCCAATGTGGCTAGGCGCATTGAGATGGTATTATCCCAGGGTGGTGGATAGGGGTTTGACAAGAGACCTCGTCATTTTGGCCGTTTCAGTGGTGCCTCATTGGGAGGCAGAGATCTCTTTGGCAGAGGTCATCCTCCTAGGCCTTATCAGTCGGCACTCCAGGTATCCCGCAGTGCACCTTCAGCGTCCATCAGTGCACCGCCAATTCAGAGCTATCAGAGTGGTCATTCTGGTCGTCAGGGACAAGTCCAGGGCCAGTATTCTCAGCAGCCGAGGTCTTGCTTCACTTGCAGTGGTATGGAAATTACATATTTTGTGTGACATGTTGTTATTGTCCTGTACTTGACCTCTATCTCAATTAATGTTGTGTTGTCCATACCTTTTTCTTGCTTAACTTGCATGACATTCCTATTTCCTGCTTTTATAATTATACTCATGTTGTATCTATTCTGTTGCACCTTAGCGTAAGTCTTCCTCCATGCAAGTCCTTCATGTCCTTACTTGTTAACTTGTGAAGATCATGTGTTTCCTTCTTATTTGTTATATTTGTACTTAGGCATCCATCATGCTAGTTAATGGAAATTATGTCACGACCCAAAACCGGTTCAGGTCGTGATGGCACCTAACGGCGAGGTTAGGCAAGCCAACGTACAACTATAACAATAAAAGTGCGGAATATAATCAACGGTATGGGGTAAGGCCGTAGAAACAAGCTGAGCCACA
>MDKH01196670.1:0-16668 GCA_005239495.1 Nicotiana undulata | reverse complement strand
TACATACATGGCATTTATTTGTTATTCACGGATTATGACTAAGTTCTAGGGTCATTTACATAATGATTGTCATTGATATTCTCGGTTATTTCTGAAAAATTCATTATTCGAACTGTTATTTACGGAGGTTGAGTTCGTCACTACCTCCTCAGACCGTAGGTTGTTTTCGTTACTTACCTACACACTGTGTGTGCAGATCCAGGTGCACCGAGATTTGGCGTGGATTGGTGATAGCAGCTTATCTCTCAGAGCCGACGAGGTAGCAGCTGGCGTTCGCTGTCCCGTCCCTCTTTTCCTTGTTTTTCCTCCTGTATTAGAAATTGGAAACTTAAAACTTCAGTATCATTTCTCAATTGTATTAATGTTAGTAGCTCGTGACTGCGTGACTCCAGATCCTAGATTGATTGTTGGAGCTTATTTCTTCTGTTAGACTGTTTTAAATGATTAAAAATTTCCGTATTTCTATGATTTGAGCCAATAATGATTGTTCCACGATAGGCTCCATCATTACCCGAAAACGGGTCGTGACACCATCTGATCAGAGGTTGCCCAATAGAGGCCTGCCCATCGATTATAGCTCGATGTTAATGAAAATACTTTAATACTGTACATATAAACTCTCTTCTCTCTTGACTGGAACAAGGAAATACTCAATTGAATATGAGTCCCGATAAGAAGAATACTGTAACTTACAAAACTAGAAAAATATACGTAAATTCCGGGATATGAACTTTTCTTTATGCCTCATTATCAAACTTATGAAATTACAAAATAATGCCAAAATTAAAGAAGGGCTTAGCTTTAACATACCTGAGCAGATTCTCTTGACAATCCCTCTAACACACGTCTTTTGTGATAAAACACGTGACGGTGGATCGAAGAAGGGAAAAATTCGTATGATATTCTTAAGAAATATTTTACCGTACTCCCTTAGAATCACAAATCCCACGTTGCTATAGTATTAAGAAATTTCATATAAATTGTTGAAGCAAATCATGTTTGCAAAATATCAGTTGCAAAGGTAGGATGTCAGATCTTGAATTACTTCAATGATGTTTATAATGCCAAATTCTGGAATGCTCACAAAGGAAATGACTTGGAGCTATTACACATCTAACAGAACACTATTGAAATTAGAGGAAAAAGAGCTTAAACTCAATAACAGTCTCCTACGACTATCAAACTGACAAGAAACTTGTATCTTTTCCAAATTCAAGTCTCCTTAGTTTTCTAGAGCTCCTATGCATCGAATATTGAAACAAAACTTGTTTTAGTATCCCACCCATTACATGAAGATTAGATATGAGCATTCTTCAACCCAAATGAGATAGATGTGCACATATATATATATATATATATATATAATGTTGCCACCACCTTCTTAAGGTCATGAGTATATGACATTTGCTGCCAAATATCCATACTTCCACGTGGGTTGTTTCCCCCTTAATATTTATCCAAAATCTCACTTAAATGATTATCCAAAAACTTCTAATTACTTTATTAACTTCCCACTCAAATCAATAATTAACCAATTATCCCAGATTACTTAAAATACTAGTCACTTTTAACACACCTTATACACCTTACTACTATGGTCATGTGGTACCTTGTATGGTATTAGTCCATAAATACCGAGTATTTTAGCTCGGACCGTATTTTTTCCCAAAATGTCAAACTTCAACGAAATTTATTTTTTCGATTTTCTTACCCTCTCACCTCACGAATTTACTCATTATTTATTTGAAAAAGCATAAAATGCTCATAATCATAAAATAATCTCATTCCCGAACTTACGTCGATTAACTTGCGGTGAAACTTTAACGTACGAGAAATGCGGGATGTAATATCTCATTTTCGAGCTTTCATCAGTTTACTTTTGGCATACTTGCACGTACAAAAACATGGGGTGCTCCATTATTTCCCCCTTTGGAACATTCGTCCTCGAATGTTGACTGGTGCACTTATCATTTTTATGTCTTTCGAATAATTTAGTACTCTCCTTTCCATCTAGGAAACTGTTTAGTGAATAATTCCAAAGGCCAGGGCATTCTCCCCCTTTAATCCTTCCAATCTCGTAACTGTTGCTACCTTCTATCATGCAGTATGTACGACTTTGACCTTATAAGTGTGCTTACACGTCTCTTCTTTCCTTTTTCCTCTGATTTTTGGCCATTACTGAAGTTCTTCGCTTGGTATTTTGTCGAACTTATGAATATTGCTATATCTTATTTCACAGACATGGTCATCCATCTGGATGACTTTACTGTATCTAAGTAGGTCATATTATACCATAACTCTTACCTCAATCTCTCATTACTGAGGTCTGCCGCCATATTCCAAGTTACTTTGCTTATCAAGTATGTATAAATCTATGTCCTTTACCGCGTCCACATTACTGTTCATCTTAAGAATGATGGCCTAATCTCATCTCATACTTTATAACTTTTATCCATCCATTGTTGATTCACCTCAATATTGATCTATAAATAACTTAACCTTTTATGTAACACTACCGCTATGGTTCACGTTTCATCAAGGAACATCTGAAATGATTAGACTGATCAACCCGGGGCGATACCATGCTTTCATAACGGTATCTCATAGCATCCCAATGTGATTCACCTTACATAGGTATTTCAATCATGTACAATTCATGAGATCCTGGCCTTAATCCTGAGGACTTATCCATTTTCGTTATCTTGTCAGTCGCCTGTTCTTATCCTTACTCCTGTCTTCTATAACCTTGTCGCTTTACCATACAATAGCTTGCGACTTACACATATCTATTTATATTACTTGAAAACTTTCAACTTGCTTGCATCATAGATTTCCTTATGTCATTTTGGAACATCAAACGAGACATCATATCATTTCTAACTCTTCTTTACTCTCTTAATCATGATTTTCGATACCTAGACCATAGGCTGGAAGATATGCTACTGACGATGCTGCTATTATTCCTAGATATTGAATCCCAACGCTTTTAGCCTTTTATCCGAAATATGGACTATTCACGATTTTCTGCCTTTGAGTATCTCGTATGTTGTTCACCTTTACCTTACTTACCTTAAAATCTCGCATCATATCTTCTATCTCTTTCATGACCTCCCTTCCACCTAGGTGTAATTCATGTCCATAACTTGAAGCTCTATTTTAATACTTGCACCTCTGGTGCATACACAATCCGGTTGGAGCTTCGTACTGATGACTTCTTATAAGGCTGGTACTTTTCTAACCGACTTTATCATAGGGCCGTTATAGAATATGTTTGTTGTACTATTCCTCTTTACTTCTGATATTAAGAGTGACCCTGTAATGTGCTCAATCACGATTTCTATAATTTTCTGGGTCTAATAATTAGATTCCCGATTTACTTCATTGATGTAACTCTTTAGTTTCCTCCTTCTTCTGATCAGCATTTGTGTAGGCTTAAGTTATCTCTTGATGTGCGGTTCATGGTATTAGTTATTATGTTTAGCATTTCATGGGCGCTATAAAATATCCATGATATAATCCTTTAACAATTCGATCTATGACTTGGACTCAATTCTTTCTTCTAACTTATACCGGAATCTTTCATGGTTGTATATGCTGCATGTATAAAACTCCAAACTCTTAAGTGCAACCATAACGTAACTAACTCCGGATCACTTATCGAATAATTTCTTTTGTTCCTTCTCATCTTACTTTAAATGTAAGCTTTTACTTTTCCTGGTCATTCTTCCCCCTTGCGTGTTCATACTTAGCTTAGCTTAGTGCCAAAGCACTACTGGAATTCCATATAACTCATAAGATCTTGGATATCGCTTCTGATTTTACTTCCCGTTCATTAACCACGGTAGGTGCCATTTTCTTATGGAGTGCATACAATGTTGTTGTGAGACTGTTGTTACGCGACCGTTTCCTCTTTAGGTCATTGTGCTTGGGTTGAAGCCTTCTTCCTTATTCCCTCAGCTAGTCTTTCATTGTAGTACTTAGGGAGAACCTTTGACTCTCGTAAAGTTGTGAGCTTATTATGGACCTTTTGATGTCCTTCCTTACCTATAATCATCCGTAGTTGCTTACCTCCGTGCCCTTGTGCTTGTAGGGTCGCTTTTGAACTGATATTTTGACTGCCTTCCCAGTGGCACTTTTTTTATCTTTGTAACACTCATACGGTAAATTTAACTATCCCGACTCTTATTTGAATATATCTCAAGTATTATAATGACATTACTGTGAGGGTGAATTCTCCATGTTGAGGTTTACTACATTTATCTTGCGTGATATGCTGATTTGTCTGTAACTTCTTGTCTAGTCATGAATAGGCTCTTCCTGAATCAACTACTAACTACTCGTCGTCCCATTCTCATATCCATATTTCGCGTCATCTTTCTTGGGTTATTTCATTGTCTTAACTTACCTCACGTACTGACTCCTTATCTATCAATAGCATCCCGGCCAGGAACCCTTACTTCCTTTTTTTACATCGTGCTTACACAATGTGCTAGAATCATAGCATATCTGTAACATTTGTATAAGTGCAATCTCATCCCTTTCTCATTTTTATCGCATTCTTCCTTTATAGTTCCATATTCCCCCCTTTAGGGGAGTAGTAAGACTTGGAGCTATGACGACCTGCCTATAGATGTTTTTCCTTTTCATCTTTGGCGTCCTTTCACATCACCAATGACCCTTCTCGCCATGCGGTAATCCTTCTGTACCAAGGATAACAAAATTCTTCACTCGCGATGGTGAAACTTAGTGTAATTGGCACATGCAGTCCCTTAAGCTTAACTTTGCTCATATTTCTTGCTTTAGGGAAGTGTCTCCCTGAATGACCATTCTCTGAATTCATCATGGACCTTCATCTGTTGTCCATTCTATTATTGCCGGAATGCAATCTTAAATTCTCATGATGTTGACTATTATAAAATTACTCAGTTCCTGATTCATGTTTAGTTCACCTTGTTCACCAGTCCATATTGATTTTTATAACTCTGGCGTCTAACTTTCCCTTCTATTAATCACGTTAGAGTCGCAAACTTACTTCTCAAAATGAGGATATGACTGTATGGCCTATACTCTTTTGTTGTCTTAAGGCCCATCACCTCTCGTATTTTTCTTCATTTGACTATAGATTCTATAACACTCTACCGTTTCCATCCATGTATCACATCTCACTCATAATGCTTCATTATCCTCCTTCGTACTTCCCTGCTAATATTTCTATCTATCACTTTATTCTGAAACTTTAACAAGACAGTCTTTCGCTTTTACCTCCCCTTGCCCCACCTACTGGATCTTCGGGTTTCTTAACATTCTCTCTCTACTAGGGACGGGAGCCATACTAAGGTGCTATTTATCCCTTCAAGGCCCCTAGTGCCTATCTTTGTAGTACTCATATCTAGTTGTACTATTTTAGAGTACACCATCTGGGTGTCTCACAAGTAGATCTATTAGCACATTTGCAATATCCTTCTGAAATGCCAACTAACGCAAATAATTTATCCACCATTTTGGGTCACTCTGACCCCTGTTGGATCGTGATATTTTGTCCTTCTCTTAAACCGTATACGTTAGCTCCCATAGGGCATGACTGATATATGTGTGGCCGATTGTACGTACATCTATTACTGTTGAAGGTAATTCAAAATGCTTATATCTTCCTTCCTGAATGGTAAATAGTGATAATCTTTATTAACTGGGTACCTCGTACCATTCTTCACCTTTTCTTTTCAACAACTCGCGTCTAACTTCTGATTCCATTATTCCTTTTTACCGTAAGAGTGGATAAGTATTCTTTCCTAAAATCTCCTTAACCGTTTAACTTTTAGTACACGCATGATCTACTGAAGACCTCTCATTTACTCATCATAAGAAAGATGCAAAATAAAATTCCTCTAACTCAACACTTCCACAACTATATCTATTATCGACCGCCTTTCTTAATGTAGGCATCGTCTTATTACGAATAAAATAGAAGTTCGGAATTTGAATTTTTATAAGTGAGCTCTACCACACGATCTAGAGTAAGAAGAAAGACAATGTCACCTCCTTCTTATAAGTGTGGTGCACAACACACCCATAAACAAGACTCTACTAGACACGACTTGTAGACTCCCTAGGACGAAATTGCTCTGATACCACTTCTATCACGCCCTGAACCTGGGGGGTGAGACCGGCACTCGGTGCCTCACCTATCCTTTCGTACCAACTTGCGACGAAAAGACTATGAACATATAATGTCATACGTTGGCCATGGGCCACATTGCAAGACAATTGCAAATCCTGACTAAACATTAATATAATGCTGGGCCGACAAGGCCGTCATAACGACTACAACTGGAAAACCAACAAAATATATATAAAAGGCCTACAAGCCCAACATACTACACTAACTGACAAGATATATCTACAAGCCTCTACTGATGGATATGCCATGATTGGAACAGGGTCCCGACCTACTCATAACATATATACAAAGATGTACATAAAACTCTAGACCCGGCAACTCCGAAGAGTATGGAGCTTACAGATCTAATGAGGAGGTCTACCCGTTTGTCTGTCTGAACCTGCACGCATGAAATGCAGCGCCCCCAGAAAAGGGACATCAGTACGAAATAATGTACCGAGTATGTAAAGCAATATACTGAAAGCTGAAACTGAACTGATAATATAATAACTTAAAGCAACTGGAGTCAAAGATAATATGAAAATATGCTTACCTGCTGATATTGACTCAGCTGTCTCAATAAAGTAAGTAAAATAGATGTCCGGCCTTATAAGGCTCGGTGATATATAACTGTTCTTCCGTAGTAGGCTCACTCATAGGCGCTCGACATACTAGGCTCTGTATCTCGGCCAATTGGGCTCGCTCATAGGCGCTCGGCCACAGTAGGCTCGGTATATAACTTACCATCTGATCAGAGGTTGCCCAATAGGGGCCTGCCCATCGATTATAGCTCGATGGTAATGAAAATACTTAAATACTGTACATATAAACTCTCTGCTCTATTGAATGGAACAAGGAAATACTCAATTGAATATGAGTCCCAATAAGGAGAATACTGTAACTTATAAAACTAGAAAAATATACGTAAATTCCGGGATATGAACTTTACTTTATGCCTCGTTATCAAACTTGTGAAATTACAAGATCATGCCAAAATGAAAGAAGGGCTTAGACTTAACATACCTGAGCCGATTCTCTTGACAATCCCTCTAACATACGTCTTTTGTGATAAAATACGTGACGACGGAGCGAAGAAGGGAAATATCTGTATGATATTCTTCAGAAATATTTTACCGTACTCCCTTAGAATCATAAATCCCATGTTGCTATAGTATTAAGCAATTTCATATAAATTTTTGAAGCAAATCATGTTTGCAAAATATCAGTTGCAAAGGTAGGTTGTCAGATCTTGAATTACTTCAATGATGTTTATACTGCCAGATTCTGGAATGCTCACAAAGGAAATGACTTGGAGGTATTACACATCTAACAGAACACCTATCGAAATTAGAGGAAAAAGAGTTTAAACTCAATAACAGCCTCCTACGACTATAAAACTGACAAGCAACTTGTATCTTTTCCAAATTCAAGTCTCCTTAGTTTTCTAGAGCTCCTACGCGTCGAATATTGAAACGAAACTTGTTTTAGTATCCCACCCGTTACATGAAGATTAGATATGAGCATTCTTCAACCCAAATGAGATAGATGTGCGCACACACACACACACACATATATATATATATATATATATATATATATATATATATATATATATATATATATATATATATATATGTCTAATGTTTCCACCACCTTCTTAAGGTCATGAGTAGATGACATTTGCTGCCAAATATCCATACTTTCACGTGGGTTGTTGCCCCCTTAATATTTATCCAAAATCTCACTTAAATGATTATCCAAAAACTTTTAATTACTTTATTAACTTCCCACTCAAATCAATAATTAACCAATTATCTTAGATTACTTAAAATACTACTCACTTTTAACACACCTTATATACCTTACTATTATGATCATGTGGTACCTTGTATGGTATTAGTCCATAAATACCAAGTATTTTAGCTCGGACCGTATTTTTTCCCAAAATGTCGAACTTCAACAAAATTCATTTTTTCGATTTTCTTACCCTCTCACCTCACGAATTTACTCATTATTTGTTTGAAAAATCATAAAATGCTCATAATCATAAAATAATCTCATTCCCGAACTTATGTCTATTAACTTGCGGTGAAACTTTAACGTACGAGAAATGCGGGATGTAATATCTCATTTCCGAGCTTTCATCAATTTACTTTTGGCATACTTGCACGTACGAAAACATGGGGTGCAACAGGGTGGACGCGATCACATAGAGGGAGGAGATCCAGTGCTTCGCGAATGCGTCCCTAGTGACGCGAACGCACAATGTAAGTCACAAAAACAGGGCAGTGTATTTAAATAGCCCCATCCGCGACCCTTCGCCATTTTTCCACAATTTTTGAACGGGATTGAAACTTTTGAGAGAGAATTTTGAGGAAACCAAAGGGGAATCACTTGAAGGTAATATTCTTGACTTCATAACTCGTTTATATGTGATTAAAGGTCTAATTAGTGGTGAAAATTTGGGGAAACTCAATGCAAAAATGGGTAATTAGGGCTTGAGATTAAGAGACCTTAAAATGGGAATTTGAGGGGTCATTAGGACTCCGATTTTAGTGTTCTTGGTATGTATAGACTCGTGGGAGGATGAGGATCCTTATGGTGTAAATTCTATCGAGTTCCGAGACGTGGGCCCGGGGGTCGGGTTTTGCCAATTTCAGGAATTGTGCCTAATTTTGATTGTTTTCGATTGAGTTTCGTTTTGCTAGCATATTTTGATGTTATAAATCTGATTTTGATAGACTCGGAGCATTTGAGAGCCGATTCGAGGGACAAGAGTATTGCAGAGTAGCTTTTCGGGCTGGTTTGACGTAAGTAATGACTATAAATCTTGTCATGAGGGTATGAAACCCCGGACCTAGCATCTTTTCACTGTTTTGACGTGACACACACACTGGATGACGAGTGTGTGGCGTGTATTGATTGGGGAATTTGAAGTTTGTTCTTCCTGAGGCAACTATTGAGTTGCGTAACTGCTTTTAAATCACATGATAAATCATATTTTCATGCTTCTGATATATTTGGGTTGTAAGCTATGTTTTGGGCCTCATGCCAATCTGTTTAAACTCCTTGGGGGCTGTTTTATGATATTCCTCACCGTGATAATTATGATTTACACTCAGTCATTCATGTTAAACTATTTTTGATACTCAGACTTGTTAATATTATTTCATGATATAAAATACTTTTTTGGGTCGAGAACCTCTTTTATTTATGGCCCGAGTGGCATTTTGAGAGTTTCTGACTGAGTGAGGCTGAGAGCCAATATTGTGAGGATATTTTGGATCGGGTTGCACGCCGCAACATGTTGCACTGTTATGATATGTGAGAGGCCGAGTGCCAGAGTGATTATTGCCATGATTTGGCTATTTATAGCGCTTGGGCTGTAGGAGCCCCTCCGGAGTCTGTACACCCCTAGTGAGCGCGGGTACCTACTGAGTGCGAGTGCCGAGTGCCTAGTGACGAGTGATTGGGAGGCATGAGTGACTGTGAGGTTGCCCGAGGGGCTGATGCTGAGTGATTGTGAGATATGCTGAGTGTATGAATCTGAGTGATGATTTTCCCGAGGGGCGGTTTGTGATACTTGTTTGTCTGAGTACTATTTATGATTCACTTCATCTTTAAAACTAATACTTCTTTGGTATTTTACTAAAATCACTGGAAATCATACATGTTCAATGGGTTTTACTAAAACTAGCTTTTAAAGCATATTTGTTCAAATGTTTACACTGTTGGAAATCAATATTTTATCCATTGTGATTTGGTGATTAGCTCCTGTGTGTTTTCTTACTGTTCAGACTTGACTTATTTTTATTACTACTGAGTTGGCGTACTCACCATTACTCCCTGCACCTCTGTGTGCATATTCAGATACTGGTACCGAGCGTTAGCCATCTTAGTCCGTGCGGAGCCAGAGCTGGGATATTGAGGTAGCTGTCCATCGTCCACAACATCTTTATTTTCCTTTTCTTATTTTGTACTTAGTACTTTATTCCGAGACTTTGTATTATGACAGTAGTATTATTGGTATCATTCTTAGATGCTCGTGACCTGTTGGCTCCAGATCTTGGGGATGGTTATAGATTGTTTAGCTTATTTTGTTTTGCTTAACGACTCAGAAATTTATATACGTTTATGAAATGTTGAAAAATGAATTGAGATTTTTGAAAAGAAAATGTAAATATGTGATTATTGGCTAGCCTAGTTCCACGCGCCATCACGGCCGGTTAGGATTTTGGGTCGTGACAACCTCGCAAATGCGAGATCTGCAGATCTGAACCCACACCAACAATTCCTTCTAAGTCTTTTCCACTCCGTAGCCTATTCGAAACTCACCTGAGCCCTCGGGACTCAAAACCAAACATGCACACAAGTCTAAAAATATCATACGAACTTGTTCGTGCAATCAAATCACCAAAATAACACCTAGAACTACGAATTTAGCATCAAAACATATGAATTTCTCAAGAACACTTCAAAATTACTATTTTCTCAACCGGACGTCCGAATCACGTCAAATCAGTCTCGTTTTTCACCAAATTTTACAAATAAGTTATAAATATCATAACGAGCCTGTATAAGGCTCCGAAACCAAAATACGGACCCGATACCAATAAAATAAACTATTAATCATTGTCTTAAAACCTTTATAATTCAATCTTTCAATTATAATCAAAAATTCATTTCTCGAGCTAGGGACCTCGAAATTTGATTCCGGGCATACGACCAGGTCCCATATTTTATTACGGACCCACCGGGATCGTCGGAATACGGGTCCGAATCCGTTTACTCAAAACGTTGACCAAAGTCAACTAAAATCACTTTTAAATTCTAAAAATTATTATTTCCTAAATTTTTCACATAAAGACTTTTCAGAATTACGCCCGGACTGCGCACACAAATCGAGTGGGTAAGAATGAGATTTCTAATTCTAACGAGCACATAATAGAGTCTTAAATCATAAGATGACCTTTGGGTCATCACACCATCGTATTTTATTATAATTATTTTTATATCATGTGCAATTAAATTTTCTTTCTCTTTTAATTTCACAATACAAATTTAACTTTTATTTTCATTACTAAATTACCCACATGAGACATTTATTTTGTATTCTTAAAATTTTAATTTGGTATCTAATTGTTATTCTTATTTATCTAGTAAAACTTTAATTTGTGGACACCTATCAATAGTTTGAGTGTTTTTACCATAACTTTAATATAATCTCAACTTCAAATCATTTTTTTCTTTTATTTCAAATATTAAATATTTTTAAATTTTTAATCATTGCTATTACGTTACCTAATATATAGTATTTTATATTTTCATGTGGCCTTCATTAACTTTCCTCTTTATTTAATATCATTATCCATTTATATCCTTTATATAATATAGATCAATGTATGATTTTTTAATGTTGATATAGATATTTATATTATTTAAATTAATACTCGAAATTATTAAAGTTTTTAAATTTATTAATAATATTTTTAAGTATTATATACTAAAATTTCTTATATTTATATTTATTGATTATTAATAATTAATTAAAAATAAGTTATATGTGGCTTTTTCTTGTAACGACGCGATCAATCGTTTTGAGCTTTAACGCGACGTTCAGCAGTTTGAGGCCATGAGAAGCTTCTCTTCAGGTATTATAACTTAAACGCGTGGTCAGAATTAAAATTCGGGAAATTTGGAGTGAATTTGGAAAGAGAATTCTCATTTTTGAAGTTTAAAGTTGGGAGAATTTGACTAAGGCTGGATTTTGAGTAAAAGACCTCGAAAGAGATCCTCGCATTTTAATATGATTTGGTATGTTTAAATCGGGCTTCGAGCCACGGTAGAAGTTATATAAGGACGAGATCCTTATGATGAAAATTCTTGTGTTTAAATTCTCCCTTGTGAAATTAAATTTTTTACTATAGTGCCACGAGGGAGTCATGCTTGTTAGAGTAAATTGAAATTTTTTGTATAAAATTTATCTTTGCATAATTTTCCAAATCCGTGTTATAATTATCGAGCTTTGACCTGCGAGTTAGGTGCCCTCCCATGTGGCATTAAAAATGAGGCACGTTAATTTGGGTAAATAATTATGAGGTCTTCATGCATCGCATCTCGTTATCAGTATTGTGAAGGGTTGAAAGGGGATTATTGTTACGTGAAGTTATTTGGTGATTTTGTAATTCATTATGAACAATTATTAAGATCATACTGAACCAAAAAAAGGTGTTACATTCTAATGGTCGGGCGAGTGCGGGTTGAACTTTCAGAAGCTCAACATTGCTTTGACTACGTCGCCGGTGTTGGTGTTACCATCAGGTTCAGGTTCTTTCACGGTATAATGTGATGCCACCCGAGTTGGACTTGGGGCAGTATTGATGTAGGATGGATGGGTGATTACATATGCGTCTCGTCAATTGAAAGTTCATGAGAAGAATTCTTTCCATGACTTAGAATTAGCAGCCATTGTTCATGCATTAAAGATTTGGAGGTACTATCTCTATAGCGTGCCGTGTGAGGTTTTCACTGACCATCGTAGTCTCCAGTACTTGTTCAAGCAAAAGGATCTTAATTTGAGGCAGCGGAGATGGTTAGAGTTATTGAAAGATTATGATGTCACAATATTATATCATCCAGGGAAGGCCAATGTGGTGGCCGATGCATTGAGTAGGAAGTCAGTAAGTATGAATAGCCTTGCATTTATTCCAGTCGGTGAGAGACTGTTGGCTTTAGATGTTCAGACCTTGGCTAATCAGTTTGTGAGGTTGTACATTTCGCCCAATGGTGTTCTAGCTTGTACAGTCGCTCGATCGTCTTTATTTGAGCGTATCAGGGATCGGCAGGATGATGACCCACATTTGATGGTCCTTAGGGACATAGTTCAGCTCGATGGTGCCAAGAAAGTTACAGTTGGAGATGACGGTGTTTTGAGGATGCAGGGTCATATATGGGTACCTAATGTTGATGGCCTTCGTGAGTTGATTCTTGAGTAAGCTCACAGTTCTAAGTATTCTATTCACCCAGGTGCAACCAAGATGTATTAGGATCTGCGACAACATTACTGGTGGAGAAGGATGAAAAATGACATTGTTGCTTACGTGGCTCGTTGTTTGAATTGCCAATAGGTGAAATATGAGCATCAGAGACCTGGTGGGTTACTTCAGCAGATAGAGATTCCTGAGTGGAAGTGGGAGCGTATCACTATGGACTTCGTTTATGGACTCCCATGGAATCACAGGAAATTCGACGCAGTTTGGGTTATTGTGGATAAGCTGACTAAATCAACGCACTTCATTCCGGTGGCAAGTACTTATACTTCGGAGCGGTTGGCTGAGTTATATATTCGGGATATTGTTTGCCTTCATGGTGTGCCCGTGTCTATCATTTCGAATCGGGGTACACAATTTAACTCGCACTTTTGGAGGGCAGTGCAACGTGAGTTGGTACCCGAGTTGAGTTGAGTACAATATTTCATCCGCAGACGGACGGGCAGTCCGAGCGTACTATTCATATTTTTGCGGATACGCTCCGCGCTTGTGTTATTGAATTTTGGAGGTTCTTGGGATAAGTTCTTGCCGTTAGCAGAGTTTTCTTATAATAATAGTTATCAGTCGAGCATTCAGATGGCTCCTTACGAGGCATTATATGGTAGACGATGTAGATCGCCAGTTAGATGGTTTGAGCCGGGAGAGGCTCGGTTATTGGGTACAGATTTAGTTCAGGATGCCTTAGATAAGGTCAAGATTATTTAGGAGAGACTTCGTGTAGCTCAGTCTAGGAAAAAGAGTTATGCCGATCGTAAGGTTCGTGATGTGGAATTCATGGTTGGAGAGAGAATATTGCTTCGGGTATCACCAATGAAGGGTGTTATG
Organism: Nicotiana undulata; assembly: GCA_005239495.1. NCBI lineage: Eukaryota > Viridiplantae > Streptophyta > Magnoliopsida > Solanales > Solanaceae > Nicotiana > Nicotiana undulata. The sequence continues at coordinate 2,637 of MDKH01196670.1, read as the reverse complement.
AGGTTTGGGAAGAAGGGCAAGTTGAGCCCTAGGTATATCGGGCCATTTGAGATTTTTGATAGAGTGGGGGAGGTAGCTTATAGACTTGCGTTACCTCCAGGGTTATCCTCAGTTCATCTAGTGTTCCACGTGTCTATGCTCCGAAAATATCATGGTGACTCGTCCCACGTGTTAGATTTCAGCTCTGTCCAATTGGACAAATATTTGACTTATAAGGAGGAGCCGGTAGCCATTTTAGACCGTCAGGTTCGTCAGTTGAGGTCTAAGAGTTATCCTTCAGTTCGAGTGCAGTGGAGAGGCTAGCCCATTGAGGCAACTACTTGGGAGTCCGGGTCGGACATGCAGAGCAAATATCCACACTTGTTCGCCAATTCAGGTAATCTTCTATGTCCGTTCGAGGACGAACGTTTGTTTTAGAGGTGGAGATTGTGATGACCTAAGGGGTCAATTTATGAATTAAGACTCCGTTCTAGGCTTATTAGCCATAAAAAGATTAGTTTTAACTACCTCGATCTACGTACGCAGTCCGGGTGTGAAACCGGAAAGCTTTTATGTGAAAATATGAGAAATAGTGATTTTTTAGAGTAAAAATTTGATTATGGTTGACTTTGGTCAACATTTTGAGTAAATGGAGCCGGATCTGTGTTTCAACGATCCTGGGAGGTCTGCAGTAAAATATAGGACTTGGGCATATGCCCGAAAATAAATTCCGAGGTCCCAAGCCTTATAAATCAATTTTTGAAAGAAATTATTTTGCAGAATTATTAATGAAATAAAGAAAAGAATTAATATTTTAAACCATTGGTATCGGGCTCGTATTTTTGTTCCGAAGCCCGGTACATATATTTGAATACTAACTGTGAAGTTTGGTGAGAATCGGAGTTTATTTGACGTGATTCGGATGTCCGATTGAGAAATAGTGAAATTGAAGTGTTCTTGAGAAAAATGATGAGTTTTGAGGTTTAATTCATAGTTTTACATGTAATTTTCATGATTTTATCGCATGAGAAAGTCCGTATGATAATTTTTATACTTGTGTGCATGTTTGGTTTAGAGCCCCGAGGGCTCGGGCGAGTTTTGAATAGGGTTGGTTGTGTTGTGCTTGTTCTTTCTTATGCTTCGACGTCGTTTCTTCAAGAATAAATGATATCATACTGAACAAATGAGCTCCTATTTCTATTTTGAATGAAGTATTAGATCCGTATCCTAATTACGGACCCGTAGCAAAAAGAATGGTTGAATTTGGAAATCGTATGAGGATTTTATGATTATTTTACTAAGGTTGCCAGATGTTTCAGATTTATTATGAAATTGCCACTGGCAACGTATTTTAAAAACCTGCACTATTTTTTCAAATATTAAAACTTACATATCTCATTCACTATAAGGTCAAATTGAGTGATTCAAAAGCCTAACTTGACTAGAATTTCATAAGAAATCCATTGGAGACATAAAAATCGAGTTTCAGGATCGTTTGATATAAGAAACGAGGCAGAATAGCTGGTAGAAAAAATATATAAAACTAAGGTTTGTTTATTCGGTCATATTTTGAGTTGGGGTGCTCGGATTTGGGCGATGTTCAGCATAGGGATTGGAGTAAGTGTTCTCTACTCATTTTTTTTGGTTATATTTCAATTACCCAATATTTTTCATTGCTTTTATATCACAAATCAGGAATTTTCATGGTAAAAATTGAGGGTTTGGGTAGAATTAGAGAATTTTGTAAAAATCTAATCTTTACCTCGAATTGAGGTCGGATTTTGAAACTAATTGCATATTCAGGATCGAGGGTGAGTGTGTAACTTAATTTGGTCTGAACCTCGAGTTTGGACCAAGTGGGCCCGGGGTCGGGTTTCACTTCTTTTTTTTGTTGAGAAAACTTAGAAAAAATTATAATTTTCAATAAAGTTAGTTCTTTTAGCATTAATTAATGATGTTAAGCTAATTATGATTAGATTCAAGCAAGTTAGAGCAAGATTCTAAAGGAAAAGCTATAATTGAGCAGTGAGTGACTTGCGAAGTTGAGGTAAGTGCTTGGTTTAACCTTGACTTGAGGGAATAGGAATCCCCAACTTAATTGCTATGTAAAATTTCATGTGTGTGGTGTATAGGTGAGGTGACGAGTATCTATGCACCACCAAATTTCCTGTTAAACATGATCCATTCCCCGTTTCCAATTTAATTGATTCATGTCTTAATTGTTTTATGCTCATTACTGTGTCTATGACTACTTGGCTTTGTTACTTTGTTGTTAAGTCTTGTTGTAATTATTTCTGAAGAGTATTGGTTGTTTACTTGGTTTTCTTGTGGTACATAAATGTTGAGCAGTTTCACATTGTCTTACGAGATACATATTTATATTCCTATTGGTTTCATGGTTGAGATGATATTGATGAAGTTTATGAGAAAATACAGTTTCTTATTTATATGTTGAGACAACAATATTGTGAAAGTGTCACGACCCAAATTCCCACCCTTTGGGCCGTGACTGCGCCTAACGTTGAACCCGCTAGGCCAGCCAACGTATAACTTACAATAGCCATTTAGAATCATTTAAAAACTGAGCAAAACGACAGTTCGTCACTTTCAACACTTTCCTGTAAGCACTTCTTAATAAAGATAACGAAAACTTTAGGA
>ML293648.1:19247-40648 GCA_005239495.1 Nicotiana undulata | reverse complement strand
TTTTGCTCAGTCTTTTGTTCCAGACTGCGGCTTGTATATTTTGTATATGTATTTCTGTTGTTGTATCTATGTAGCCGCCCGTTGACAATGTGACACTAGTCCTGGCACACACTTGTTGTAGTTATCGGGGTTGTATATATATTGGGCCTAGCTGAGGTTCAGCTTGTTTCTACGGCCTTACCCCATATTGTTATTGTATTCCGCATTTTTATTGTCATTGTTGTTCGTTGGCTTGCCTAATCTCGCCGTTAGGCGCCATCACGACCTGGACCGGTTTTGGTTCGTGACAGTCAGGAACCAAATAACTTCATCTTATATTTATTGATATGCGGTGTATATTTTGATTAACACCATAACGCACAAAGATGAGTTCCCAAAGTTGAGGAAGCAAGTTAGTTTTTCTATTAAGAGGGAGAGAGATGATAAATATTTGAGAAAAAGTAACTGTGAACACCCAATTTTTGCCCTGCATGGAAATTACTCCTAAAAATAATCAAAAATATGTTTTTATGAATTTTAGGAGTTTTTCTCTATTAGTTGCATTTCATGCATGTTTAATACTTTAAAATTATAAAAAATTGTCACATTTTCATTTCATGTCGTCTTAGGTTTTAACTTGCATTGATAGAACTTAATTACGTTATTAAATGCATCTTTTAAATAACTAAAAATCAAAGATCGCATTCTTGGGTTAATTAATTAATTAATTGCATTAGTCCGTCACTAGATAAAATAAATAAATAGGCTAGCCATAAATAGATTTAAATTAAAAATTTGAGCCTAAAGTGGCTAAAAGAATGAGAAAAGAGGGATGTCCAAATTGGGCCAAAATCAGTGGCCCAGTACCCCAAATTCAGCCCAATTCCCACACCCCAACCCAAATACCCACGACCCGCCTACCCGACCTGTTTCCCCTCACCTGTTAAAACAAGCATAACCTAAAGACCTAAATAGGGACCTAATCGCTATCATGAGAGGAGCGTCGTTCCCCCTGCTTCTTCCTCACCCCCTCATTTTCAATACAGAGAGAGGACAAAAAAATTAAAGAACCCCCAGCCCCTGCTTCAGGAGAGAGCAGCGGCGCACTTCTCTGAGGGGAACAAAGAATAACAAACATCACTCCTCGACCTTCTCCTCCGACCCGGATTCTCTTCACGCTCCATCGCCTAGCCGTCTCCTAAAAAAACCGCTCTCTATCTCTCGTTTTCGCTTCTGCCCCGGCGAGCCAAGGCAGAATCCGGCCAGCCATCGAACCTCCATGGTTTTAGACCTCAAAATTCGCTTCACCAGCAAGCGAGTGTCGTCGTGGTTGAGGTAGCATCGCCAGTCGATGAAGGTTGAGACATTTTCGGTCTCGTCCGTTTCCTAGAAGCTTAGATTGGTTTTTTTTCTTATCTCATTAAGAAGCTAAAATACAAGGGAAAAACAGTAAAACTTTGGTTGGATTTATACTCAAAACAATTCAAAAGTTAGTTGTTTCGAGCTACAGTTTCTCTTGCATTTCTGGGTTTTCCAAATGGATTCAATGGTGATTCACTGCCCGTTTGTCGTTGTTTCTTCATTCTGGAGCTATGGCTGATTCTCCGCCTCTGTTTTTTTATGTTTAGGACCTTATTATCGCTATCTAGGTATTCCTCATCCTCCTAACTGTGTATTTTCACTTTGAAATCAATAAGAACATACTTATTACAAAATGATTACATTTGTTGTTGCTGCTTTGAGCTCGTTTAAGTTTAAACGTTTGTTGCTGCTGGTTCGAGCTCATATGAGCTATTTTTGTATATTTCGATCAACTTTGTAGGTGAAGCTTGATATGTATGTAATTTGGTATGTGTCGTATAAGCATTTTGTTTACATGTTTAGACTGATAATTGCTAAATAACTAGATTATTTCTCAAGTATAATTTTCAGACTAGTAGTAAATGGTAGGAGGTGCTGACGCTCATTTTTATTATATTTAGATGTAGGATAGTAACACGTCACATATCTTCAACTTTTATATTTTCTCTCCTTTCTGCTAAGTGTATATGTATAAGCATGTGGTAAATTGTGATGAATTAAATATGACCATAAAAGTGCGTAAATCCTGTCTGTCACCATGTGAGAGACCAATTTACTGACTCTGAGTAAGAGAACCCTCGGAGGAGGAATGGCAATAGAGTATAGACTGTACAGAATTAGACGAGTTCAAATCTAGCTTTGGTCTAAATCCTTGCAGGAAAGTCGATCGACCCTTTCCATGGTGATCACTTTGCATTAAGATTCTTTGAATGGCCAAATTTTTGTCTAAATGTTGCAAATCTTAAAAATTACACATGAAGTTTCGTATGTGGATATTAAGCTTTTACATTTACTAGGACTCGCGAAGTCTAAAATCAAGAAACAAGCAGATGATCTTACTTACAATTGCTTAATAAAATGAAAAGAAACTTCAAGCTAGTAGCTGGAAATTATCATCACGTCTATGCAACCCCTACTCCCCAACCATAGTGTTATTACATCTGAAAGATTATTACAAACTTAGTCCTTGAAAAAACTCATACCTTGTAGTCCAAAATACCTCTTTAGATAGAAAACCTAGAGAATAATTGAATATCACCTCAAATAGGCATTTTAAAACCGTCAGGGCCATACTTGACTATATAATCTACACTCGGGTGTGGCAACTCATGTCCCCGACTTTAACTCAAATTCATAATAAAAATCACGTGTTGTAAGTGTGGGTGCATTTCATGTGGCGCAGTTATAACGTGTCCAAAACAAACAAGTGCACGTCATCGTGACTTGTTTCAAGATAAATCCATAAACGTCAAAAGCGGTTAAAATTTAAAAGGCTAAGCGCACAATAGGCTAGAACACGTAAACAATCAGAAAATGTAGGCCAAATAATAATAGTTAAGAGACCGTGTTAGAACCACGGAACTCGGGAATGCCTAACACCTTCTCCCGTGCTAATAGAATTCCTTACTCGAATTTCTGGTCGCAGACAAATCAAAACAGAGTCAAAATTCCTCGGTTTGGGATTTTCAAAACAAAACGGTGTCCCGGAGCATCGTCAAAAATCCGGGTGGCGACTTTGAAACTAAAATAAATCCCAAATCTTAATAATGTCACTTAAAGTGGAAAAACTCCCTTATTACCCTTTCATTAATCTGGGGTAGTGAAAAAGGAGGTGTGACAGCTCTGGCGACTCTGTTGGGGATCGAACCCAGAATCTCTTGTTCAGGGTTCAAGAATTCGAGCTTATATAACTGTTATGTTTTGCTTTCATTATCTGATTTTACATGTTAAACCTAATGTGCTAAATGCCGCTTTTAACGCTTTGATATTATCTAAACTGTAGATAAAATTATGCAGAAACCCTCTTCCCTCTGAGTCTTCTAAATAATCTGGGAAGTGTGCACTTCGTGTGACTTCTTTTCTGTTAGAGTCATCCAAATTTTAGAACGAGGTACGGACAAGTTGCAAAGCCGGTGAAGCTTCTGTATTCCCGGTACGCTGCCCCGACCTCAGCTCGAGTTGTCCGCTCGGGTAAGTCTGGTCTAGAACAAAATCCCAGGATTCAAACTTAGAAAGGCATAACCTCATGTTGGATCCCTAGTAAGTGTGTTGTTTGCATCACGTGCATTTGACTTAGGGGGCTCAACACAGGGGTTGGGTCCGTCTAGGACAGACGAACCCGAAATAAAGGACCATCCTGATGCATCTTACCTGCTATATGTGCATTAGTTTGTTTCGGCATGCATGTTGACCGGCTTCTTGAATAGGAAAGAAAATCAAAAAAGAAGAGAAAATCAAAAATAAAAAAAACAAAGAGTGAGAGGTAGGTATTCGAAATCTGAAACTCCGTCTAAAAAAGAAAGAAAATAATTGAATGTCCTCAAAAATCATGTTCCCCAGTTCCGTCAAAACTGACCGAACTACGCGGGTCTGATTCTCACCGGATGTGAGATACGTAGGCAAACCTCATCGGTTCCGGCCCCCAATATTAAAAAAAAGTCCAAATAAAAAAAATCTCCTTTAATTCCTTCTTTAGGAGTATTTCTTGGGAAATTCCAAACAAATAAAATATAAAGGAAAAATAAAAGTTTTAGAACTCAAAAATATTTTTCATTCAAAAAAAAAAGATAAATCAAAATACAAAAAATATTTTCTACATTTTTATTTTCCACAAAATTTCAAAAATCTAAAAAAAAAATATTTGATTGAGTTTAAAACTGAATTGTAGAACATAGCTTCAGATTTTCTCTAAGTACAGGTTTGATTCCTTGAGTTTAAAGTTGAACTCCATCTCTGATTTCTGAAATTTTGGAGAGAATTGAGTTTCTACCGAACATCGACTCGATCTTTCTGAGTTGAGTCCGTGAATTTGACTCGAGCTCCTTATTTCTTGATTTTCTGACTATTGAGCTGAAATGTGGTTTGAGCTGCTGAAGCTCTAATCCCTTACTGCATCTATCTGCTACGGGCGAACTGTTTCTTAGACAAAATGTTGCTGGTAGTACTTTCAATGGTGCCATAAGATTCTCTTTGTAGTGCTTGAAGAAAGTGCCTGCTATTTTTGGTCTTAAGGGAGAAATGGATTAATATATTTACTCCTTGTCAAAGTTGTCTCAGCAAAGCTGTCTCAGCTTTCTCCACATGAAGATAATCTCACAATGCTTTAAATTTCTTCTTGGTGATTCCTCAACTGCAAATGTCAGCAACCTACTACTCTGCTTGGCTCTTACATATGCACCAGAACTGAAAACCAAAATTCTCTCCCAACTAAAAGTTGTCGGAAAGATCGGAAGTCTTTTGGAGTTTGTATGTGCAAAGAAGCAGGAAGATATTTGGAAATACAGCTGATCGTCATACTCAAATCCATGAGGAGTAGAGTATGATGAAACCTCTTTTACTAACTGTTTCTTTATTCTTTGCAGGTTCACTTCATACTTCTTTGTTATACCCTTTGATGACTTCTCAATTGGTGGTATTAGTGCAATGCACTCAGCCCAATGGGAGGAAGTTAAGGGTAGGCAAAAGCATCAGCTCGAGGAGGAAATTGAAAAATGGAGTATACTGTCGAGATGCTCTATTGATAGCACAAGCACCAGCATCACATTAAGCTTAAGCTCAAACTCAACTTATCAAACCAATGTATCTGTAATTGGAGTTGTTCCTGCAGCATGCAGTGCTTCCACTACCAGTACAACTGATGCAACAGAACCAGATGTTGATGGTGTTCCCAATCGATTCTTTGGAGTTGCGCCTGCATAGTTATGGCAAACTCAACTACATCAGATGTCATCAGTGGATGCGGCAGAATACCAGAGATTGCTTTCACGAGAGATTGGAAGCCAGTTGGATGCTAAATGTGATAAGTTATCTAATTAATGTAGTTGCTATTATATGCTGGTGCATATTCATTCGTGGGGACTATCTTTGATTCAGCATGTGCTGCCTCATTTGCTTTGGCATCCGAAGTATTTTTAAGCTTAGTATCAGTACTTGTCTCTATCCGAACTATCCTAGACAGCGATCTCGACGATATTGGAAAAGATATTCGCACGGGTTTTTCGAAAGAGCTACTTTCTAATCTGTCGAAGAAGCTGGGAACTTTTTCTTACACACTCTTGATGCAAAAGTGTGATGGCGTTAATGACATTGAGGATGGTCAGAAAGTCAATGCAGAGGTTTCATCACGCAAATTTGCAGTGGAAGATGGCTCTAGTCTTCCTACTCTGTGTCCTGCAACATTTTGCATCTGGTACCGGGTAATGCATGAAGAGAACCTTACTATGATTAACCGTTTGTTCAAAGAAATTTCACTGTTGTAGAAAGCCAGGGGTGGTATTCATGTGGAAGATGTCGAATGTCCCTATGATTTGCGAGAGCTTACATTGTTAATCAGTACGCGTAAGCTTCAGCTCATTGTTTGTATTGTTTTGGGAGATGTAGTTAGATTTCAAGTGGCTTCACTCCTCAAGTCCTCCTTTCCTAACTTCGAAGATAGCCAGTGTACATTATGAATTATGTTCTGAGAAACCCAAGTATGCCATTGTGGAGTCAAACTTTGCCTTTGAGGCACATACACAGGAGACCTTGTCGGAATCCTTGTTAAAAATTTGATATATGGTTTCAGTTTCATTGCCTGGTCGAATCAATCCGATTACGTATGGTTGATGATTTCCGGATCGACTTTTCATTCTTGATTTCTCGAGTAACAGCTGGCAGAAAACAATAGTTGGATTTTTGCCAATGGAGAAGGCAACAGATTCTAGCTTATTTGTCAATGATGGTTCTTTCATGGAGAGGTTCAAACAGCTCCAACAGAAGGAAACTAAAGGTACATATATTATCCTTTGACAACATTCCAGTTTGTGGTATCGGCACTCTGCACTCATTCCATTGGAGTAAAATCAAAGGCCATCATAAGTATAGAGGCTAGAAGCTCTGGAGATCCAACACTCTTTGAATGGAGAAACAAAAGTGAGTCGAACGTTGGCAAGGGATGAACATTTCAATTTCAGAGCAGCTTATTGGGCTGATTTCTATAGTCTTTTGTATGGTGCACTACCACTAGATATTGTTTTCTGGCGTCGTTTGTTTCTCTCCTTTTCGATGTATGATGATAAATCCAAGTAAGTCGAAACTAAAGTTCTTCAAACGGGCATTACAATTGACATTGTTGCTGATTTGCTTATTGCTACTAATGGTTTATCTGTCTTCAATTAGACAGTTTCCTTCCCAGCCTTAAACTGTGATATTCAGGTTACTGTACATGGAGAGAGGTTCTTGACTTTTCCGATAAAAAACACTCAGAAGCCGCTATTAGCCTTAATAAATTGTATCCAGATCTTGGGAAATGATTGTACTTTGACCTGGGCTCTGGAACCCATAATGTATTTTATGTGCTAGTGTCGATATTAGATGCAGCTGCTTTAGGCAAATGCTTAGAGAAGTGAGGAGTGAAAAATCTGAACTCTTCCCTCGACGAGTACCAGTCGATTCGGCTTCCAGTTGCCACAAAACAGGTTCTATATTCAAGGAGGCTAGGTCGCATTAAACAAGATTTATCACTTTCAGATCCCTTGTCTTTTGATCCAAAAGCTGCAAGTTCAGAAGATTGTGAAGAGCTTCAGCAGAAAAAAAAATGCCTTATTTCGATGATGTTCGCTCCATATTGAAGGAATATCACAGTTCTTTGACTGGTCTGGTGATTGAGCATTGTTGTCTGCATGATCAAACATTTTGTTTCATTCAAGAACAAAAAAAAAAGTAAAATAATCAATCAAAATTAAAAAAAAAATTATTTCCAACATTTTTAAAAGTCTTTCATCCAAAAATTAAAAAAAATCAAAAGATAAAAAAAAATCAAAAATCTAAAAAAATATATATTTTTCTTTCTTTTCAAGAAGTCTTTATTTCAAAAAAATTCAAAATCCAAAATACAGGTTTCCTGTATCTTGAAGTATTTTTCCAAAATTCAAAATATATTGTTAAAGAGAAGAAAAATCAATCAAAAACCAAAGAAAAAAATATATTTTTTTTCTTGCTTTTCCAGAAGTCATTCTTTCAAACATTTCAAAAAAAAGAGTAAAATAAACGAAATTAAAAAAAAGAGTTAGCTTTATTTACTTCATTCTCAATCTTCCCGAACTACGCAAGATCTGATTCATGCGGCGTCATGATACGTAGGCAATCCACGTAGGATTCGATCATAGCCATAAATAAAGTGAGTTGAAAAAAAAATAAGAAAAAGAAAAGACGGAGAAAAAGAAAAATTGAGTGAAAAATAAAGAAAAGAGTGAAAAGAAAGTGAAAATAGAGCGAAAAAAAAATGACAAAATAACTGAGAAGAACAAGAGCGAAAATAACAAAAAGAGAAAAGAAAAGAGACCGAGATATAAAGAAAAAAAAAGAGAAGAAAGAGAGATAAAATTTGAAAGGGACATTAAAGGCCGGGATGAAACATGCAACCGTTCATACACATGGTAGAAGTGTTTAACTGTTACGTGCATTTCATCCCAACATGCGATTTCCTATATGTTAAATGTCTCAAAACTAACAAGGTTATTTTGGTGTGCAAATTAGCCAGGTTTTGGTGGTTGGTCTTGTTGGTAGTCCGATTTCCCACCCTTTACAAAATCCAAAGGTAAAGATGGCCTCCGCAAGCTATTTGCCAATCATCGATCATGTGGCTAGCCCGATATCGGCTATTCCGCAGCCGGAATCAGCAACTGCTGAAGAAAACAGAATGTTGTGTCGCCGCATGTTGGAAATGTGGGACGCCTGGTCTAACGGTAGGTAACCGCCAAGTGTAACCCATGGTTTTCCTGAGTTGATTCCCGCTTCATATGGGCTTTGCGACATCCTTGTGCCCAACCCACTCATCCCATGTGGGCACCCTCTAATACCGTCTAATGGCCCCGGAATGCCTTCTGTGGATTACCCCCTAGGCGCCGGATTCAAGAGAACTGCCAACAATGTTCGCTGTACCACCAATCTCCACTACGGCACATCCAACAATTCCCAGGCCAAAATCATACCCTCAGCACCCGCGATATGAGTATCCTAGGGGTCGGCAAAGAACAATGAGAAACCCCGAGCATGAAGAAATGGCTCGGAGGATGAGAAGCATAGAGCAAAGCTTAAAAAACATTCAGGGTTTGAGTGGTCAGAAGAGTCTCTCCTACTCCGATTTATGCATGTTTCCACATGTTCACCTGCCGGTTGGTTTCAAGATGCCAAAGTTTGGAAAATATGACGGGCACGGAGACCCGATAGCTCACTTAAAACGATATTGTAACCAGCTGAGGGATGCTGGTGGAAAAGATGAGTTACTAATGGCCTATTTCAGAGAAAGCCTCACCGGAATCGCTGATGAATGGTATATGAATCAAGAAATTACTCACTGGCATGTGTGGGACGATATGGCCCGAGACTTTGTCCGCCAGTTCCAATATAATGTGGACATTGCTCCCGACAGGAATTCTTTGTCCAATTTGAAAAAGAAAACCGTGGAAAGCTTTCGTGAATATTCTGTCAAATGGCGTGAGCAAGCTGCCAGGGTAAAGCCTCCAATGGACGAAGTAGAAATGGTTACGGTCTTCTTACAGGCCCAAGAGGCAGACTACTTCCAGAACATGATGTCGGCTATGGGTAGACCATTTGCTGAAGCTATCAAAATTGGGGAGATGGTCGAAAATGGTTTAGAAACGGGCCGAATTTTGAGTCAACCTACTTTTAAGGCTGCATCAGAAGTCGTTCAGAATAGGTCAGGGGGTTTGTTGAACAGAAACGAGATAGGAGAGGGATCCATGATGACTTCGAGCTCGAAGGGGGCCCACAGGGAATTCAACCAACCATATATGCTTCCTAAAGTCCCACAACACTATTATCCCTATCAAGATGATGCAACATATGTCGTGGCACCGCCTCCCTATGCGGTGATGAACGTGCAATCTTACACGGGGCCACAAAATTATACCCAAAATCGAGCTCCACTTCCTAGAAATGCCCATCCTTACCAAGCTCCATATAATCCTCAATCAAATGTTTCCCAATACAATCCTCGCCCAAGAGAGCCTTTCCAAAAGAATCAATTCACCCCTATTGGTGAATCATACTCTAGCTTGTTCCAAAAGTTGGTCAGGACAGGTATGCTACAACCAGTGGCCCCGAACTGGCTGAACCCCGAGTCCCCATAGCACCGGGCTGATGCTAGATGTGAATACCACTCTGGAGCAGTGGGGCATAGCACTGAAGATTGTTGGACTCTTAAAAGAGCAGTGGAAGACCTCATCGAGGTCCATGCAATAGTGTTTAGGGATGAAGAAGACCCTAATATGATGAACAACCCCCTGCCTACTCACACTCAGCCAGCAATCGAAATTTTGTAAAGATGAGGAATTTGATCCGGCACTGAAGGCCATTTCAGCCATTGCCGAGACAGAAGAAAAACCAGAAAACGGTTGCCAAGCCTGAAAGTTTCCCCATCAGATGGGAGTCTCGGTAGCCAGTCTTGCTATCCTTTTTGTGTCCGGATTATCTCAGGGTGTGATCCGGATATTTTACTTTATTGTCTTACTTTCCGATGTAAACCCTTTTATCTTTAAATTTTTTTTAAGAAAATCATCAATAAAAAAAATCAAAAATCAAATGGAATTAATATTTCATTTTCCAAAAATGTCTCTTTTCTTAATCTTGTCTCTTTTTTCTTATGCTACTTTCAGTTCTGTTTAAATGCAGATTTCAATAACATGACATGCCTGCGGACTTCATGCCCAAATCTTAAAACGTTGTCAGACTCCGAAATAATGAATCAAGAGTCAGAATGCAAATGAAGTTAGATCAACGAAATAAAACAATTAGGATAACCAAAGGAAAATTGGTTCAGATCGGAAAAAGGTCCATACATTACTCAAGAGTACTGCCAAAAGATTGTGTTTATACTTGGGGTACATCGAAGGAAATGTCCTTGAAGCAACTGTAAACACAGATGCAGTCAAAAGATCCCAAGCGTCGTCAGACCTCGAAATAATGAATCAATGATCAGAATGCAAATGAAGTTAGGTCAAGAAAATAAAACATTGAATCGGAACAACCAAAGGAAAATTGGTTCAGATTGGAAAGGTCCATGCATTGCAACAAGAGTACTGCCAAAATAGTGCGTTGTACTTTGGGCTCAAAGAAAATGTCCCAGAAACAACTGTCAACGCAGGTGCAGTCAAAAGGTACTATGTTTGATCCTCCATATAGTATTAAATGTTCTCCGATTGAGATGACAAAGACTTTCATTCTCGCTACCCAAACACTATTATCCCTTTTGCCAACCCTTTGAGCCAGTTGCCTTCCTTTGATTACCCTCTTTGGAACGTGAAAGTGTTGTTGAAAAAAAAAATGAAAAAAAAAGAGAAAAGAAAAAAAAAACAGAGCAACAAAAAGAAAAGAAAAAAAAAAGAGAATGAAATGAAAATAAAAATAGAACAAGGAAAGCAAAAGAAAGAGAAAACAAAACAAAAAAAAAGAGGAAAAACATGACAAAAATCAAAAACAAAAAACAAAAGTTCCCTAAACTACGTTCGACTTGATTCCGAAAGGATACGTAGGCAGCCTCTCCCTGGGGTTCAGTCACACCAAAATAAAAATCCAAATTCCCCCCAGAAGTGAAACTAGGGGCAGAAGTTATGATATGTTCGGCGATGTGCCGCCTGAAAGGTTCCAAAGTTGTAATTCAGTCCAAATTCTTTTTACCCAAAATCCTGTTCAAGTCCTTCCGATCAATTGGCAAATATGTCCAAAATTGGAGGATACAGTTGTTTGGATCTAATACAAGCAAATGAGAGAAGTTGAAATGAGAGAGTTTTATTGGTGAAAACCCACACGGGCACCGTGAGGCGACGGTAAGAAGAGAAATGAAAATGAGAGAGTCTCATCGGTGAAAACCCACACGGGCACCGTGAGGCAACGGTAAGAAGATAAATGAGAGAGGTTAGTCGGTGAAAACCCGCAAAGGGCACCACTGATCGAAAAGAGAATATTTGGTCACCGACATGGAAACGTTTCTGGGGCAAGGTTTCTCAAGCTCGAGGTAATAGTTGTGATGAATTTCTGAGGGTCGGACGGTTTACACGGATCGGGCATCCAGTCCAAAAGGCATGTCATGTTCATTGAAGTCCGCATGCACTCTAGCTAAGTCCTTCTTTCCTTTCCCCGAAAGGGACACCTCTTGTTTAAATTCATTTTCCATTCTGTCATTTATTTTTCTTTTGAATCCCTTTCGGCCTAACTTTATTCCGAAACTAAGGCAAAGAAAGGATGGAAAGACTGATTTACAGGGCTCTCATTTGACACGGGCTAATATGCAAAGGCACCCATCCTCGTCAGGGGCATCGAGTCGATCTCGGCTGGCCATAGCGGCTGATGCTTCAAACTCAAAAACCCTTGAAAGGAGACAATCAAATTGAAGTGCCTATAAAGGCGAATGAAGTGAAAGGTTGAGTCCCACGTGGCTAACCCTCTCGACGAGGTTTGAAAACCCGAAATATTCCAAATTCCCTAAAGTTAAAGTTGGAAGAAAAGTCAGAAATGAAAATCCAGTAAAGGCGAAATAAAGTTGGAAAGGTTAAGTCCCACGTGACTAACCGTTGTAGCAGAATTTGAGGGGGCCAAAATTCCCCCCGATGCTCTAGAAATCCGAAAGGAAAACAAGTGAAAAGCCTACAATGGCAGAATAAAGTTGAAATGTTGGGTCCCACGTGCTCGACCACCACAACAAAATCTGAAAAGCCAAGGTCCCCAGGATTAGAGATGAGATCCAATCCCCAGCAAGCAAGCGGTCGAGATCTTAGTCACAAGGCTGAGACCAAGCAGCTCGAAACAATCAGGGCCGCAAAACCAACCACCGTTTCAAACTAACAAATTGTTCTTTGTTGAAATAAGAAACAGGTGCAACTCAAAAGCAATCGTGCAAAAAGCAGGTGTAACCGAGAGAAAAGGCGCTAGAGCTAGAAGCATTTTGCAGCGACGACTCCAAAAGGGAAGTTTTCTCTAAGATCCTTTCCCGCATTCATTCAAAAAAATGTGTTGAAAACAACTCAAATATGAAGTGGTATAGGGTCTCCAAACCTTAACTACACCTTCTCCGACATGGGAGTACACGCTCCCTAGTCGCATACCAATTAAGGGTATACATTCCCTAATTGATGTTTTCTTATCCAATTAAGGGTATACATTCCCTAATTGATGATTTGTTGTTCCAATTAAGGGTATACATTTCCTAATTGATGTTTCTTATCCAATTAAGGGTATACATTCCCTAATTGTTTTTTTTTCAATTAAGGGTATACATTCCCTAATTGATGTTTTCCTTTTCAATTAAGGGTATACATTCCCTAATTGATTTTATTTTCCCGACATGAGTGCACACGCTCCCTAGTCGATGCCAATTAAGGGTATACATTTCCTTATTGATGTTTCTTTTTCCAATTAAGGGTATACATTCCCTAATTGATGTTTTCTTTTCCAATTAAGGGTATACATTCCCTAATTGATTTTTTTTCCCAACATGGGTGCACGCGCTCCCTACTCGATGCCAATTTAGGGTATACATTCCCTAATTGATGATTTCCTTTCCAATTAAGGGTATACATTCCCTAGTTGATATTTCTTATCCAATTAAGGGTATACATTCCCTAATTGCTTCTTTTCTTATCCAATTAAGGGTATACATTCCCTAATTGTTGCTTTCTTTCCCAATTAAGGATATACATTCCCTAATTGGTGTTTTACTTTTCCAATTAAGGGTATACATTCCCTAATTGATGTTTTCCTTTTCCAATTAAGGGTATACATTCCCTAATTGATGTTTTCCTTTTCCAATTAAGGGTATACATTCCCTAATTGATTTACTTTTCCCGACATAGGGTGCACGTGCTCCCTGGTCGATGACAATTAAGGGTATACATTCCCTAATTGGTGATTTCTTTTTCAATTAAGGGTATACATTCCCTAATTGATTTCTTCCCCAGCATAGGGTATGCAATCCCTAGTTGATTTCATTTTTGCCACCCCCGGTGGATCTTGCTTTGAGATATAGGGTATCCACTCCCTAGTCTGCAATAACCCCGGATGCACTGCTCCCGACTTTTCACCGCTTTCAATAACAAAATAGTGTAGATTTCCTTACAATAACTCATGAAATTCTCCTAGTGAAAACTGGGGCAGAAAATTTCGTTCGCTTGTTTTGATTTTTGTGCAGATTACATTTTTAGGACATTGGAACTCGAGACGACCAAAAGAAGAAGTGTCGATCCAAAAATCATAAAACAAAAGAGGAAATAGAAGATTGAGTCCAGAGTACAAAAGCACAAAAGATGTGGACCACTCAACACAAGACTGAAGTCACAAGCGGTGCATGTCCCTTCTTGATCCGAAATGCTGAAGAAGATTGAACCGGCGCCTATAACTAACAAGCATCAAGGTCCAGATCAAGTCTGTCTAAAAGCAGACAAGATTCAATATCAGGCTTCATCGGACTAATAGATAGGACTCTTGTAACTCATAGTTGATAGGTTTGGTTTAGCCTTTTTCATTTTGATTTTGGTGTAATAAAGAGCTCAGCAAGCAGTAAGCAGCAGGAACAGTAGTGAAATCAAAGCTTCCCGGTAGTCCCAGCTACCAAAACTTCCAGAACTACACTGACCTGATTCCTTTATAGCCAAGGATATGTAGGCAACCTCTGAAGCAAGGTTCAGTCAAACTTTTTCAAAATGCTTCCAAATGGAGTACCAAACGGGCAAAAATTGCTCGTAGTTGCTCACTTTATCTTTGCCCGAAAACTCTTCATGTTCTCGACCAAAGAGGGGTAGCTGTGAACACCTAATTTTTCCCCTGCATGGAAATTACTCCTAAAAATAATTAAAAATAATTTTTTATGAATTTTAGGAGTTTTTCTCTATTAGTTGCATTTCATGCATGTTTAATACTTTAAAATTATAGAAACATTATAAAAAATTGTCACATTTTCATTTCATGTCGTCTTAGGTTTTAACTTGCATTTTTAGAACTTAATTACGTTATTAAATGCATCTTTTAAATAACTAAAAATCAAAGATCGCATTCTTGGGTTAATTAATTAATTAATTGCATTAGTCCGTCACTAGATAAAATAAATAAATAGGCTAGCCAAAAATAGATTTAAATTAAAAATTTGAGCCTAAAGTGACTAAAAGAATGAGAAAAGAGGGATGTCCAAATTGGGCCAAAATCAGTGGCCCAGTACCCCAATTCAGCCCAATTCCCACACCCCAACCCAAATACCCGCGACCCGCCTACCCGGTCCGTTTCCCCTCACCTGTTAAAACAAGCATAACCTAAAGACCTAAAGAGGGACCTAATCGCTATCATGAGAGGAACGTCGTTCCCCCTGCTTCTTCCTCACCCCCCTCATTTTCAATACAGAGATAGGACAAAAAAATTAAAGAACCCCCAGCCCTTGCTTCAGGAGAGAGCAGCGGCGCACTTATCTGAGGGGAACAAAGAAGAACAAACATCACTCCTCGACCTTTTCCTCCGACCCGACTTCTCTTCACGCTCCCTCGCGTAGCCGTCTCCTAAAAAAATGCTCTCTATCTCTCGTTTTCGCTTCTGCCCCGGCGAGCCAAGGCAGAATCCGACCAGCCATCGAACCTCCATGGTTTTAGACCTCAAAATTCGCTTCACCAGCAAGCCAGTGTCATCGTTGTTGAGGTAGCATCGCCAGTCGATGAAGGTTGAGACATTTTCGGTCTCGTCCGTTTCCTAGAAGCTTACATTGGTTTTTTTTCTTATCCCATTAAGAAGCTAAAATACAAGGGAAAAACAGTAAAAATTTGTTTGGATATCAAAACAATTCAAAAGTTAGTTGTTTCGAGCTACAGTTTCTCTTGCATTTCTGGGTTTTCCAAATGGATTCAATGGTGATTCACTGCCCGTTTGTCGCTGTTTCTTCATTCTAGAGATATGGATGATTCTCCGCCTTTGTTTTGTTATGTTTAGGACCTTATTATCGCCATCAAGGTATTCCTCGTCCTCCTAACTGTGTATTTTCACTTTGAAATCAATAAGAACTTACTTATTACAAAATGATTACATTTGTTGATGCTGCTTTGAGCTCGTTTAAGTTGAAACGTTTGTTGCTGCTGGTTCGAGCTCATATGAGCTATTTTTGTATATTTCGATTAGCTTTGTAGGTGAAGCTTGATATGTATGTAATTTGGTATGTGTCGTATAAGCATTTTGTTTACATGTTTAGACTGATAATTGCTAAATAACTAGATTATTTCTCAAGTATAATTTTCAGACTAGTAGTAAATGGTATGCGGTGTTGACGCGCATTGTTATTATATTTAGATGTAGGATAGTAACACGTCACATATCTTCAACTTTTATATTTTGTCTCCTATCTGCTAAGTGTATATGTGTGATGACCCAAAAGGTCATCCTAAGTAATTTTAGCTATATCTGTATTCCAAGGCTCCGAAAGCCTCTGTTGATCTCACCTCGATATGCGTGCGCAGCCCGGGAGTGTAGCAGGGAAGCTTCTATGTGAAAATCTGATAAAAATGGAGTTCCTATAATAAATAATTGAATAAAGTTGACTTTGGTCAACATTTTTGGTAAATGGACCCGGACCCGTGATTTGACGGTCCCGGAGGGTCCGTAGGAAAATATAAGACTTGGGCGTATGCCCGGAATCGAATTCCGAGGTCCCGAGCCTAAGAAATGAATTTTTAAAAGAAATTGTTTTCTGAAAATAATAAAGGCTTTTGAAAATGAATAATTATGTAAAAACCGTGTTACCGGGCCCGTATTATGGTTCCGGAGCCCGGAACAGGCTTAATATATGTTATTTGACTCATCTGTGAAATTTGGTGTAAAACGGACTTGAAATGACGTGTTTCGGGTCAACATTGGAAAAGTTAAGCTTTATGAAGTTTTAAGAATTTTCTATGAGTTTTGAGGTTTAATTCCTTGTTTTGATGATATTTTGATGATTTAAAAGCTTGAACAAGTCCGTATAATGTTTTGGGAGTCGTGTGTAGTTTTGGTTTTGAGACCCGAGGGCTCGGTTGAGTTTCGGGTAGCTAACGGGGTGAGTTAAAGTGTAAAAATCTGGTGTAATTGCATTTTGCTGGTGTCAGTTCCATTACTCTATGCGATCACATTGATTGGTCCGCGATCGCATAGCTTCGTGCCTGGGAGTAGACTGTTACACTATGCGATCGCATAGCACCCTCCGCGATCGCATAGTGTATTAGGTGGGTAAGGGGAGCCGGGGGGAGTACTCTCTACGGTCGCAGCTTCTCCTGTGCGATCGCATAGTGAAGAGGCAGTATACATGTGCGATCGCAATAGTCATTCCGCGATCGTAGTGCACCAAGTCTTGGACTCTATGCGATCGCATCCCTACTTCCGCGATCGCATAGAGATATTTCGCCCAGTTATTAAAAGAGTTCAAAACAGAATATTTCATACGGGACTTTGTTATTTTCATCCTTCTTCTCCTCCTCCAACCTCCATTGTCGACCCCCAAGCTAGAATCCTTCAATAAACCCTTGGGTAAGTGATTTCAACTTCTATTTCTTCCACTTTCCTTTCATAATCACTAGAATCTAGGCCTAAAAACAGGGAAATTAAGATAGAAATTGAGGTTTTGGGTAAAGTTATGTTTTTGGGAATTTTGGGTGATTCAACCTCAATTTGGTGTCGGATCTTAAAACAAATCATATATTTGAACTCGTGGGGTTATGGGTAGTCAGATTTTGGTCCGAGCCTCGGGTTTGGACTATGTGGGCCCGGAGTCAAATTTTGGAATTTTAGGAAGAATGCTTAGAGGTTAGTAATTAGGCTATGGGTTTGATTTAGTGATCCATTATTGATATACTTGGGTTGATTATGTCTAGATAATACCGTTTCGAAGTCGAATTCTAAAGGAAAGGCGGTGTTAGAGGGTTGATTGCTCTATTTTGGACCTGAGGTAAGTGCTTGGCCTAACATTAGCTTGAGGGATTAGGTATAGAGTCTTATTTGCTATGTGTAATTCATGTTCAACGTATAGGTGGGGTGACGAGTGCCTATATGTTGCGGTCAAGCATGCCCGTGAGTCAATTGTGATGAATCATACCGTGTTCTTAATATTCTCTGTACTATGAGTAATTGGTGATTTAGAAGTGATACCTTGATGTTGTTTCATGACATGGGGAGTTATTGTGTTATTTGTTTCAGTTGAGGCTTTTACTGTTGAAATTGTATTTCTGATGCGAGGTTGGTTATAGCTGAGTCCCTTGCCGGGACGATAGAATTTTATTGAGTATTTCCATACACTTGAGACTTCTTATTGTTGATTTTCACATTATATTGTTGCTTTTATATTATTTATCGCACGAAGGGACATGCCGTTCTTATTGTTTATTATTTATCACACGAGGGGACATGACGTGTTGATCGTTTATTATTTATTGCACGGGGGGACATGTCGTGCTGATTGTTTGTAATTTATCACACGAGGGGACATGCCGTGTTGATCGTTGATTATTTATTGCACGAGGGACATTTTGTGCCGAGTGATTGTGAGATTATGCACGAGGGGACATGCCGTGCCTTTTGCTGCTCATTATCTGTCCTAAGACGTTAAATTCCTGTTTTTACTTTTTACACTTCAGTTATTACCCTGTTCTACTGTGCTAGCATTTTGTTGCCCCTTTTACCCCCAGCATGTTCTCCCCGTATCTGTCTTACTTGCTTATTTCCGTCGATATTTTCCTGTTATTATATAGAATTGCACAGGTACATATATTGTTGTCGGTCCTAGCCTCGTCACTACTTCGCCGAGGTTAGGCTCGGCACTTACTCAGTACATGGGGTCGGTTGTAATGATGCTACACATGCACTTCTTTATGTTGTGCAGACTACGCAGCCGGACCCGGTGGTCACTGACGGTCGGAGCATTCCATCAGTTCATACAGGAGACATCGAGGTAGACCCGCAGACGTTCGTGGGCCTTGGCGTCACCTTCTACCCTTCACTTTCAGCTCTGTCTTATCTTATAGTTCAAAGACAGTCATATGTACTTATTTTCAGACCTTTGTTTTAGTAATCTCTTAGACAGTTCGTGAGTATGTGACACCAGTTCTGGGATTTGTATATGGGTTTTATTTCGAAGTTGCTATATTATTTTTGGTAATTTGTTAACCTTCATATTGTTGACCATCGATGCCTTAGTTATCTTGTTCATTTTAGTTGTTAGTGAGTTTTATTTAGTTCAAATGTTGGCTTGTCTCAAGGGTTCAACGTTAGACGCAGTCACGACCTGAAGGGTGGGATTTCGGGTCGTGACAAGTTGGTATCAGAGATCTAGCTTGCTTAGGTCTCACAACTCACGGACAAACTTGGTAGAGTCTGAGGGATCGGTACGGAGACATCTATATTTATCCCTCAGAGGCTGCAAAGTTAGGAATATTTCCACATTTCTTCATCTCCATCGTGCGAATTTATTCTATCATTGATGATTGAACTTGCCTACTCTTGTCCTCTCACTAATCTCGACAACATGCGAAGCGTCTACGACCGGACAAGAGATGAATCCCCAATGACAGCTACGATCGAGGGAAGAGACAGAAGCAAAGCGCAGTCTAATGCTCGAACATCAGCACTTATTGTACAGTCTCAAATGTATCTAGATGCGGAGGTTCTAGCTCAGTCAATATATGTGGATTAGATCAGATTCCGGAAGGATTTATAGCTACTCCATGGTTGCAGGATGCACTAGTCCGTTTATTGAGGTTGGACAAGTTACCAAACAAGTTCCACTCCATTTCAGTGGTATATCTTTTGAAGACCGGCAAGATTTTCTTGACCGCCTCTATGAGGTATTTCACACCATGGGAATAAGTGTAAAGCAACATGATTGATTTATATGAGCTATGGAGTTTAACATCGTGCATTATAAGGTATTGTGACCTATGACTTGTGCCACGTGGGGAGGCCCACTGTCAAGGAATAGATTGAGAGGCCACGTGTCATATCGGTTTTGTTTTGGAATGTATAAGGCCGGGGATTTTGCAAGAGATAAAGCTGGGAATTTCGGTACGTCTACCTCCTTAGTAACCCTATACCTCAGTACCAAAGGAGTTATTCAAACAACTTGAAGTCTACAAAAGTCTACTCGGCGTGGAAGTTACGGCTGTGTCGGGTCATAAGACGGTATCGGAATATGCCATCAGGTTCGATAAGTTAACCCGTCACACTCCTACGTTGGTTCGCATAGCCAGAGGACGAGTCCCCAGACTCATTAAAGGATTCAAAAATGATTGTAAATTTTGGACGACTCAAGGCAGGATGATTCTTTGTGTCGGCTAGTGGTAGAAATGTCCTTAGGCTTGGGAGGGTCATATTTCATCAGAGCACTCAGGTTACGTACCCCATTGCAGCTACAACTCAACTACATGGCCACTTAGTGAAGAAGGAGCCGGAAGGTCGGAAGTGGAGGTTAACTTCTTATAGGTGGAGACCCAGTCTGTTGTTATATTTTCTATGGTATGGATGAGGTCGTTACATTGAATGGTTTCATTAAAATAACAATCTCTAATTACTATAAAGTGGCGATTTTCTGAACTTAATTCGATTATGCTCATGTAATAAAATTCTTATAATATGCTCCACTCTCGGGTGAGCTTTATAACTCTAAAAATCTACTTATGTGAATACTTGTATTGAGAAATCCTATGGGAATAACTGTGTTCACCATGACGTGTTGAAATTTTGCTTAACAGAAATATTTAAATGAAGGAAATGGAATGTTTCGAGGGGCCCGATATGCATATTACTTGTGATTCAGGATTGAGGACGAGATCCTCGCGTGTTAACATGATTGGGTATAGTTAGACCGGGCCTCGAGCCGCGGTGGAAGTTATGTAAAGATGAAACCCTTGTGATGGAAAATCTAGTGTTTAAATTCTCCCTTGTGAATTAAGCTTGTATCTTTTACTATAATACTAGTAGGAAGTCATGCTTGTTAAAAGACTTATGTGTAAAATAAGAGTAATAATAATAATATTAATTAATAAATAAATAAATAAACTAATTAACCGTCTGTGCGTAATTTGCTAAATTCGTGCTAGAATTATGGAGCCTTAACTTACTAGGTAGGTGCCCGCCCCGGGTGGCGTTAGATGAGGCACGTTATTTTGGGTAATTATGAGGTCTTCGGGCATCGTTCCCGATATCAGCATTGTGAAAGTATTGGAGGAGCAGTTACAGGATTTGTTGGGTAAAGACTTCGTTATGGCCTAGTGTTTCTCCTTGGGGTGCTGCAGAGTTGTTTGTTAAGAAGTAAGATGGCTCAAGGAAGATGTGTATTGGATACCGGAAAATTGAGCAAGGTTACTATTAAGAATAAGTGTCAAGTGCCGAGGATTGTCGATTTATTTGATCAGCTTCAGGGTGCTACGGTGTTCGCCAAGATTGGCTTGAGATCTGGTTATCATCAGCTGAGGATTTGGGATTTTGATGTCCCTAAGATAACTTTTTGCACTCGTATGGGCACTATCAGTTTTGGTGATGTTTTTGGTTGACTGATGCCCCCGCTGCATTCATGGAGTTGATGAACCAAGTATTCAGGCCTTATTTGGACTCGTTCTTTAACGTTTTCATTGATGATATTTTGATATACTCTCGCAGCCGAGAGGAGCATGAGCAGCACCTTAGAGTTGTCCTCCGGACTCTGAGGGATAGGCAGTTGTATGCCAAGCTTTCTAAGTGTGAGTTCTGGTTGAGTTATGTGGCATTCTTGGGCCACGTTGTATCGGCAGAGGGCATTCAGGTGGATCCGAAGAAAGTTTCAGCAGTTAGAGATTGGCCTAGGCCCACTTCAGCCA